>CABFOW010001341.1:0-16961 GCA_902141385.1 Timema californicum | reverse complement strand
AGTAGCTACTACTATATGTACGATTCAGTTTAAATAGGATTACATTATTAAAGTTTTGTTGAGGCTTCTTAAACAAATTAGTCCTACCTTTTTATTACCTTGTCAACAGAATGATCAGTGTGTTGATGGTGAATAATAATGCAATTTGATAGTGTTATGTCTCAAAGAAAATATTATTTTAGCATTCAGTATAATCGTACTATCCCTACATTATGATATAGGCCTATTTAAAGTAAAATTTATGTGAAAAACACACAACAACGTTTCGGGATTATTATATTGCGCTAATACGGTGGCAAATTTAAATCAGGTAACACAAAACACCTAATAAATTACAAAACCTAGCAAACATATCATTGTAACGCAAACCAAAGGACAAGTAAAATGTCTGCGCAACTTAGCGTCACTCTACTAGGAAAATATTTGCTTTCGCAAAGTGGTCGGCCATAATAACTTTTGACGCAAAGTCTAGCGTCTCTCTGCTAACGGTCACAAATTCGTTTTGCGTCGTGGTCATAATAGCCCTGCAGGGATATAATAACACAGACTCTGTGGCTACACTGGCTGTCTGAGCTTGAATCAATATTGACACACCTCCAACCACTGTTTAAATATGTTTTACTTTTGGCCAGAATTGGTATGAATATATTTATAAGATTTGATGATAAGTTCCTATATTTTTCCACTTGTATCGTTAGGCTTCTAACGGCATACCATCTGGAATAATTGGTTGTACCACATTATGGGAACCGCTGGTCAAAGGCATCGCTCTTGTGTTAGATTAGACAGTCATTGACAGGGAGACTGTAGTTCGAATCTCAGTTAGGTGTACTGAGGGTATTTTTTCACACAAATACAGGTACACTTCATCTAAATTCAACCTTCCTCATCCCTAACTCATTAGCATATTAGGTCATGTGCGAATAACCTGAGCAGGTAGTAAGGTCACTGATAAAAAAAAAGTAGAGAGACATTAATTTTGATTGGATATAATTTCAAGGTCAACATCAAGTAAACAAATACACTCCAAATGAGTGTAAAGGGAATTTAAGGATTGTTTTACTTTGAATTTTCCCATTTAGCCCTATTTTCATGAGGTTGTAGGCTGGAAGTGATGTTAAGAAATATCACATTCAATAGAGGTTAATTCTTCAGTTACCAATCCTGAATTATTATTTTTTAATTATTCTTGTTTATTCAAGCTCAATTTAAATTTTGTTAATGTCTAAAAAACAACTAATTTTAATTCTTAGAACATATATTTTATCTCTTATAAAACTATTCTTTATATTGTTATTTCAAGGAATTTTTTAATAATAAATATTATTTTATATTTGGAAGAAGGTACAGGAAAGGTGGATAGAAACATATAAAATGGGGACAAACACAATATGGCCTTTACAATGAAAAGAAGAACACAGTTCACACTTTACACTGCTGCCAATGGACAAAGAGGTAATGGTTGTCTCTTAAAGAAAATTGATCGTCACCGCCCAATCCCCCGACCTAGGTTTCATTCTATCGGAACTCATCAGGGAGGAGTGTGAAATGCACAGCCCAACTTTCTAATAGAGGAAACAAAATAACACAAAAGAGGAGAAAAAAGGAAAATGGTAAAGAATAATAGAACACATAGATAGGAACAAATAAAAGGTATAACAAAAAGGACAAACACAGGAAAAGGACATGGATGCGAATATATAATGATATAACTCTATAAGGAAAACCTCTTTTCGCTTTATGAGGTAATTGTATTATATTTGGAAGAAGGTACAGGAAAGGTGGATAGAAACATATAAAAGGGGGACAAACACAATATGGCCTTTACAATGAAAAGAAGAACACAGTTCACACTTTACACTGCTGCCAATGGACAAAGAGGTAATGGATGTCTCTTAAAGAAAATTGATCGTCACCGCCCAATCCCCTGACCTAGGTTTCATTCTATCGGAACTCATCAGGGAGAAGTGTGAAACGCGCAACACAACTTCCTAAAAGAGAAAACCAAAAAACACAAAAGAGGAGAAAAAAGGAAAATGGTAAAGAATAATAGAAGATAAAAGAGGAGAAAAAAGGAAAATGGTAAAGAATAATAGAAGATTAAAGAGGAGAAAAAAGGAAAATGGTAAAGAATAATAGAAGATTATTCTTTACCATTTTCCTTTTTTCTCCTCTTTTGTGTTTTTTGGTTTTCTCTTTTAGGAAGTTGTGTTGCGCGTTTCACACTTCTCCCTGATGAGTTCCGATAGAATGAAACCTAGGTCAGGGGATTGGGCGGTGACGATCAATTTTCTTTAAGAGACATCCATTACCTCTTTGTCCATTGGCAGCAGTGTAAAGTGTGAACTGTGTTCTTTTCATTGTAAAGGCCATATTGTGTTCGTCCCCCTTTTATATGTTTCTATCCACCTTTCCTGTACCTTCTTCCAAATATAATACAATTACCTCATAAAGCGAAAAGAGGTTTTCCTTATAAAGTTATATCATTAATAAAATATCTGACTCTTATTATGGACTTTAAAAAAAAGGTTTTTATAAATGTAATAAATTATAATCTTACCTGTTTTCTATGGGTGTGATATGTGATCTCTTATCTTACATAAAGAAAACAAATTTAGGGTGTTTGATAACAAGGTTCTTAGAAATATATTTAGTCTTTAAAGGAATTAAGTTACTGGGGAGTGAAGGAGGTTGCATAATGATGAGCTACATGGTTTCTACTCATCACAAGACAATGTTAGGATAATCAGGTCTCAATGTATATGGGGGGCAGGACATGCAGCGTAAATAGAATAATTTAAAACCATGGTCAGAATATCCTACTGACTGACAAACTCATTGGGAAGACCTAAAACATAGATGGGAGGATAACATTAGAATGTACCTGAAAGAGATAGGGTGTAATGAGGTGGACTCAATAGAACTAGCTCAGGATCGGGATAGGGTATAATGAGGAGTAATGGACAGAGCTAGCTCAAAAAGGATATAGGGTGTATTGAGGTGGACTAGATAGAATTAGCTCAAGATAGGGATAAGTGATGTACTTTTGTAAGTTCAACAATGAACTTTCGTGTTCCTAATGAAATAGAATAAGTAATTAATAAATTATATTTTTAAACCTAATACTAACAGTAAAATTTTGAATGAATACCTACTAATAGATCAAATATGAGTAATAGTGTTTGTTTTCCTATTTGGGTAATGTTATTAATTAGTTAAATAATTTTGAAAGGGACATTTAAAATGCTTTTGCTGGAAAAATGCATAAAATGTTAAATAAACACTTAATTATAAAATAAAGCTCAGTGTAGTGTGAAGAAAGATATTATTTCCTCTTAAATTGACATTATTTTTTTAAGAGCTTGCAAAGATTTGTATCTACAAAAATTCCATTTTTTTCATTAGTCTGTAGAAAAGTTAATCATTTAAGACGTTTATATTTTTTAACAAAACTCAAATAATCTGGTTTTGGTTTTACATTGAATTTTTAATACATATAAAAGGTCATTGGTATAGATTAACAATATCTTATAAAAAGAATTTAAAAAACCCATTAATTTATCAATGTGAAAGGGTAAACCCATATTTTCTTCCATGATTTGGAGCATGCACATTGTCAGTTATACGTTAGCTTTGTTGACTGGCGGGTCTCGTACAGGTCATAATTTGTTTAATTGAAGTGTTTTCATATTTTATTTATCATATTAATTATTTTAATTAAATATACATTTATATTTTCACTATGTGGGTGGGTAGTGAGGAATTTGTAGGCTAGTTAGTAAATTATTAGTAAAATCTTTATGTTTTCAAGACTTTGCTTTTAAAAATGAGACTGTTAAACTGGTAGACAACACCCAATCTTCCGAAACTTACTTCAGTAATTTTTATGGTAATTCTTAATCAATAGATTATTGTCATTTTAAAATTAGCACTAATAATACTCTATTTATAATTTATCGTTCTTTTTTATAAGGGAAACTTCTTTTCGCTTTAGGAGGTAATTGTATTATATTTGGAAGAAGATATGGGAAAGGTGGATAAAACATATAAAAGCGACCAACACATTATGGCTTTTACAATGAAAAGAAGAACACAGTTCCCACTTTACATTGCTGCCATTGGACAAAGAGGTAATGGTTGCCTCTTAAAGAAGATAGATTGTTACCGCCTAATTCCCTAATCTAGGTTTCATTCTATCAGCACTCATCAGGGAGGAGTGTGAAACTCTAAAAAAGGAAACAAATAAAAAGGAGAAAATGAAAAATTATAAAGAATGAAAGGACACATAGATAGTGTAGCATTTGCTACAAAACGAGAAGAAAGAATACGAGGTGGGATGACCCATTTACCCCATTTCACCGTCCTAGCACCTCATGACGATGAGTCCGCAACACAACAACACATCCAATCAAGACCACGACGCGTAATGAGCTGACCGAGCCAACTCAAATCTGGACAATGACCGCTAGAGGGCGCGGAGTGGTGGACCATTCCAAAGTGTTTGAGAAATGCAGTGATTCCAGTTCTAGTCCCTCGGAGAATGTTCTCGAACAATTGAGTTCTCAGAGCTCTGGTTGTCATGCGTATCCCCTCCCCCATGACCCAGTTATGTTCCTCGCCTTCCCTTTTCTATGGGTTTAAGCATATATAATGCCAGTATTTCGCCATTACCGGCATACTTGGATTTGAGACTGGATAGAGGAGTATGTAGCCTTGTTTGCGCTTATTTAAAATGTAAGGAAAATTTTAACATTTCGGCTTAGATTATTTTAAATCTGTAACTTTTTCAAAAATTTTCTTTCGGCTGATTAGTGTTCTTTTTTGTAATTTAATATCCTCTTGTAGCGGAGATTGAATTTAAATTTGATTATGGTTAATGTTATGAGATTGTTCAAAGACTAGTATATTGGACATATAAATTATGACTGAGATCGATATATATAGAAAATTGAATATTGCTATACAAATTCTTTTTGGTCTGAAAGATTGTTTTATTGCGTTTCTTGCCACATGTGGTAGCTATATGAAATTGTCAGATTCTAGCCCCACTTGGTACGTCCTATGTTATATTACGAATACTAGCCCTTCGTTGTGGTGAGTGCTTTCAAATATTCTTTAGGGGTCAAATCAAGGTCATTACAGTACCCCCCAAAGGGTATCTGGAAGTAGAGATTTATCGTATTCTTTTTGATAGGCTTTGCCAAGAAAATGTGATCACTTTTCCATAGCATTTTAAATAATTGTACAAAGTTGCATAATTTCTCATATGTTGGAACAACCTGTATAGTATTGAAGTGCTTAAATGACAATTCCTTAAGTGGTGATATCTCCCTGCATGTTTACTTAAGTTCTTATACAGAAAAGTTAAAGTTATATAAATCAAATATAAAATGTTAAGCATGATTATGATTAATTGAAATGTAAGAATTTAAGTTTATTAAATGAAGAAAATTGAATTTACTTGTCACCAATCAAAGTGTCTTTTACTCATTTATTGTTAAAAACCAAATTTCGTTTTCAAAACGTCCTTAAGATTGATTTAATTTATACATTAAACTTTTTACTTATTTTGTTTTAAACATTTTTCATTTCTCAATGTCTTATGTTTTGTTCTAATTTAATAAAATCTTCCTTAAATATTCGTTGCACTTTTTTATTTCTTTATTTGTTGCATATTGTTGGATATTTTTTTATTAAAAATTATTTATTCATTACAATAAAAACTAGTACGGGATTAAATGCTAAAAAAATTTTTAAATATATATTCTTTAAACAATTAATAATTAATACTCGGCTATCAAAATATCAAGGTCAATAACATATAGAAAATGAATTAAACAGTCATATAGGTTTCTTGTATAGACCTAAAATTTAACTGTCAGAAGTGACAGCTGCTAAATACATGTTTTTTCAGATCATATGGTTCGGTGGAGGGATACATAATTTGGTCTAGTAACTTTTCAGAGCTGTCACTCAGCACCAAAGAAATGGTGTGGGAGGTATAGTTAGTCTGAAAGTTTCTATTACTCAGCAATACATTTTGTACTTGAAATGGAAAATGGTTAGTAAGATATTTCACCAACCTGTGTACTAATGGGTAATTCATATATTTAGCTTGAGAAACAAAACCATGAAAATACTCATTCATTGTGCCCTTCCTGGGGCCATATCTACCATTGAATATTAATTGCAAAAAGTCATCCTGCATCTCTTGTAACCAAAAGTGATCCAATAAAGCATGTTTAGCCTGGTCGTAGATTTCCCACTCATCCTCTAAACAGTTGTTTGGCCCAGTTCCTATCCTCCCCGTCTAAGCTTGACAACAAAATTTCAATTTTGGTCTTTTCCCTTAAATTCTCCCCTTTCCAAACCATGCCAATTTTTTGCATATACTGATCTGCAGATATTTTGCCCTTTGCTCCCCTATATCTAGGAATAAATGACAAAGTGAGGTCGTTGAAATTTTTAGTCACTATGTTCTTGTGATTACACAAAATTTTGCCATCTGCCCCATCTCCTTATTTTGTTGTACTTGATCAGCTAAGTTGTTTAATTTTTGATCTAAATAGCCCACTGTTTTTGTGTTTTCATTTACACTTTCATTTATTCCCTCCATTTCTTTATTTTTTACTTGAATTTCATCATTAATGTTTTCTTTGATAAATTGTCTGCTAGCCTCCTCTTGCCCCTCAATTTATAACCTAACTTTTTTTATTTGAGTTAAATAGCTGATTTGTTGTGTGCTATCTGCCTGTCATATGCTTGTATTTGATTTACTAACTTGTTGATTTATTTATCTAACTTTTTCTCTCAACCCTCTGTTTTGTTTGGCACGACAGATATTTGATCACTCAACACAAATTGTCCCTTTCTTAGATTTTTCTGCCTACCCTCTAAATTTTCTTGTATTTTTTCTGTCATTAATTTTACTGATTTGTTGGATGAAATTTTGACTAACCAATTCCAAGTTCTCAAACTTTTGGTTGAGATTCTTCAGTTGTTCTTTTCCTTTTTGGTTGATCTTAGTTTCTAAATCTTGTTTATTTTCATTAAGTTTTATTTCTAGATTTTTACCTACAGCTTCCAAGTTTTTTCCCCACATCTTCTAAATTCCTTTTATTTTCTTGTCTATTTTCCCAATTTTCCTTTGTTTTTTTCTGATTTAGTTCCCTCATTCTTATATCCCAGTTCCCTCACCTTTTCTATTAAAACGTTGAAAAGATCTACCTGTTCTAATGTTTATGCCACCCTTTCTTCCACTAAGGTCATAGTTCCCTATTCTCTTTCATTCATCATTTTCAGGATTACCTCTTCTTTCCCTGCTACCTTCTCAGATCCATCCCCAACTTTCTCATCACTCGCCTTTTGTTTCCCTTCAACATTTGCCCTATTTTTGAATTGACCATTCCTTTTATCCTCCTTACAAATAAATTGCATTGTGTCATCAGCGTCATATTCTACAGGTTCTCTTATCACTTCCTCTGCCATTTTTGATGTATGGTTTTCCCAATTTTTAGTAATAAGAATTTAAATAAGTTTTGTTTGTTGCAAGTTTACATGTAAGATATGTTTTAACTGTGTTTAGGCCTGGACAAGATTTGAGTACCATGAATAGAAGGGTTTATACTTACCCCAAAATGCACAATTTAAATAAAATAATTTTTAACTAACATGAATTTTGAATAATTGTTTACAATTTACTGTTTCTGTCGATCACTTATCTGTTAACCTCTTCCATGGTATACTCCCCTCTGGTGACCACTTCCTGGTTACCCGCCTCTGATGATCTTCAGCGCCATCCCCACTAGTTTGTCCTCGGTGATGCACTGCTCCTTGACTATCCTTGGTGATGCGTCTTCTCCACTGCTGTCCTTAGTAATGCGCCACTTCTAATTCTCCTCAGTGCCACCCCCTTTGTTGAGTCGGATTTCGATGTTCCTAGCTCCGCCCCTTCTAGTTGACGCCTTGTCCCTGGCTGTCTCATTGAGTCGTGCTCCTCTCTCTTGGGTCGCGGTTTTCATGCCCCTCAATTGCGACGCCATTTGTTATACTGCGTTTCTTGCCACAGGTGGTAGCCATATGAAATAGTTTGGCTTTGGCTCCACTTGGTATGCCCTATGTTATACTACGAATATTAACCCCTCCTCGTGGCAACATATATCTGGTGTTTTATTTAATAATTTTAGACTTGCCACATGCTTATAGGAATGATCATGATTACTTTGCTAAATGCCGCACTTTTGTGAAATATATTATTTAACACACCTACACCCATTTGAATTATATATATATATATTTAATGTGTAATATATTTGAACGCAGGATTGCATTGAATTTTTTCAATAATAAATCTTCATGTCCCTTTTCAAACGTGCTATGCACTTAATACTTGCACATCTCAAAACACGTCTTACATGCTGAAGACTTGTATCAAAGTACGTAAAAGATTTAAGAACAAAGCTCTAGGAGGTTCTAGAACCGGAAACTGCCAATTAAAACATTCCCACGTGTCAACTACTACCTGACTGCGTCAAATACACTGGTGTTAGTTACAATAGCTGATGCCTTCTAACTCCAGGGTGTTAACTTAAAAAAAACTAATACCTTCTTAGCTAGAATCTGGTAACAATTATAAATGAATAACTTAGAATAAGACGTATTTTAAGCATGAGATAATAAGAATATGAAATTCAAATAAACATGTTTAATATATAAAATTAAGAGGAGAAGATTGTCAATGCTTTCAAATATTCTTTAGGGGTCAAATCAAGGTAATTACAAGATAGATAAAAAAATTATTCTGTATAAGTATCTGATAATCCATTTTGTTTAATAATATTACTTTTTGTGAATATCTACCTATATTTATCTATTATGGCAGGTACCTATTAACTCAATATTGAAAATAGCATTGCGAGTAATCAAGTAATCTAGTTTTTCCTTTATTACTTATACATTGAGGGTGTTTAGTCATCTTGAAAGAGAAATGAATTAAGTCGATTTTTGGTAATGACTAATGATAAATGCCTCAATATCTTTTTCTCTTATTAAGAATTCTTTCGGATTCATATTTTATTTGTATATATTTGTGATGCTTTGAAATACCCTCATAATTTTGTAAATTGAGTTGTGTTCTTGGAGAAGAGGACTATATTTATTTTTAACTGTATAATATTATTTTGTGAGTAGGTTACATGAGAACCTCGGACATTAAATTTCTAAAGTAAATTTCCAAATACTAAGGAAGATAGTAATTTCGAAATGATGCTTTATACTAACCTTTCATACACATAGTTAACATTTAATACATTCTCAAAATATTCTATCATAAAAAAATTTATACCATCATACATGGTTTTATCTTTTTTGGTATATATATCCAAAATTGATTTCCCGTTTTTTTTTCTTTATGTTATGGTAAATTGATTTCATGTCTTAAAGAGTACCCTTAGGTTATTTATTTATTTGTTTATCTAGGAATTTATTTATTTATGTTTGAGCTGCTATGGAATTAATGAGATGACCGGTTGGTAACTGTTTCCTTAACCGGGTGAGTTGCGTGTGCTGGGTAACAGTAGTTTGTTCTCAGACAATTGTAACTTATTTCACTCAAATGACTCACTCAGATTTTTTTATTTTATTTTTCTATTTGGGCCTTCTGTTTAATTGGATAGTTAAGGAGGTTTCAATAGGAACATGTAAAAGGTATAACATAAAGGACAAACACAGAAAAATGACATTGGATGTGTCTATATAACTTATCTTTCTATATGGGAAACCTCTTTTCGCTTTATGTAGTAATTGGATTATATTTGGAAGAAAGTATAGGAAAGGTGGATAGAATGAAATCTCGTTTGTAGGGTTGGGCTGTAAGGATTGATTTTCTTTAAGCGGTAACCATTACCTCATTGTCCAATGACAGCAATGTAAAGTGTGAACTGTGTTCCCTTTTCATTGTAAAAACCATATTGTGTTTGTCCCTTTTATACGTTGTATCCACCTTTACTATACCTTCTCCCAAATATAATACAATTACCTCCTAAAACGAAAAGAGGTTTTCCTTATAGAAAAATATGTTCCTATCTATGTGTCCTATCATTCCTTACAACTTTCCATTTTCTCCCTTTTGTGTTGACTCTAACCCCCCACCCTTTTAGGAAGTTTCATTGCACGTTTCACACTCCTTCCTGATGAGTTCTGATAGAATGAAACCTAGGTCGGGGGATTGTGCGGTGACGATCGATTTTCTTTGAGGCAACCACTGTCCATTACCTTTGTCCATTGGCAGCGGTGTAAAGTGTGAACTGTGTTCTTCTTTTCATTGTAAAGGCCATATTGTGTTTGTCCCCTTTATATGTTTCTATCCACCATTCCTATACCTTCTTCCAAATATGATACAATTTATTTATATTTTTAATTTTAGCAATTTGTATAGTAAATTTAAATAATTTTACAATAGTGTTTATTGTGAATATTTCACACAATTTATTTACACTTTTGTGTTAATAATTACCAGAAATGAATTGGATGAAACATAATGGTTATTCCTGTGGAAAAATCACAAAAAAGTCAACAAATATAACCCGCCTCAGTGGCGTAGTTGACTAACGAGCTCGACTGCTGAGGATGGGGAGTTCGAGGTTCGAATCTCGGTCGGGTGAACTGGGGGTGGTTTTTCCTAAATTGTTTTCCACTCTCCCTCCACGCAAATGCATGTTCACTTCCTCTAATTCAACCTTCCCAATTCCTAATTCATTAGAGTAATTATTACTTAAAGCGTGTAACCCGAATGGGTAGTAAGACGCGGTGCTAAATATTATCAACAAATATAACGTAAGAAAAACAGGGAGTAGGGGCTTGGGTGTTAGCTTATTTTGGCTTGCAAAGAGGGGAAGGGGGTCCAAAATAGCCAAAAAGTTGTGTAATACTTGAATGCCCCCCCAATTAACTAATACTGTAATTTACACTGTTTCAGAATATATCTGGCATCAGAATCATGGATGTATTTCTGAAGAGAACTTATGAATATGATGATTTGGCTCAAGTCTTCGTTACACACCGACCTACATAATTATGCATTGCCAACAAGAAAGACTTAGGGAATTGTTAGTCTGTCATTTTGATAATTTTTTTAAAAGTGACCATATTTCACAAACACAAAAACTCTCAACTAATCAACCACAGTGGATGCTGTGTTGAAAGTCATGTATTATAGCAAAGTGATTTTTTCTATTAAATGATAAAGACAATGCATTGGCATTTCATTAAAAATATTTACTACAAGAAATTCTCAAAGTATTTTTATTGAGGTACAAAATATAGATAATACTCAATAGTGTTAAGTATAACGCTCCAAGTTTAGGTTTGTGTGATGGTTCAATAACTTTTAAATTGAATAAAATATTAAACATGCTTCATATTCACATTAAAATATTCTGGCTTCAAAAACCAAAGTTTTGCTGAAAATATTTATTTGGGAGTTAAAATACATATTGTTCAATTGTCATTCTATGCTTTACACTAATGTTCATATAAACACTTATTGTGAGCAAAGCATTAAGCTCTTAAGATAGAGATGTATATACATTAACTATTAACCCTTTAACTGAGAGTTATTTTGCTCCACTATGAGTAACTTTTTTTACAAAAATTTAGTTGTTTTTTATTTTATTAATGTATTACCTAATTATTAATTAACTTAATTAAGAAAATTCATACTATGATACTTTCCAGCTATGTATTAAGGCATTTTACATTATTTTAGAAATTATTCATAGTTTGGTACTTATCAAAGCAACGTGCAGCACATAAAGGTACATCACAACGCTAACAGCAGTAAATGGTCTCCTTTATAATTTCATTTGAGGCACACTTTTTCTTGGAAATAAACATTAAAGAACAATAGCTTATATAATGATTGATCCCATTAAAAACACTTGATCTCTCCAGCATTTATTTACTCCCACTTATGGTATCTATACTTCGACAACTAAACAACCCTTTTTCTTCTTTAATAGCAATAGTCTGATTAGCTAATAAATTTGTTTGATTTAAATGAGCCGTACCAATTCATCCGTAGTGAAATATTCAAACAATTTTGGATTTTTAGTTAAATTGACGTTAACACCTGAATTAGCTTCAAAAGGAAATATGTCCCTAGTTGAATCAAACAGCTCCCATTCCCCACAGTTTTGGTTTTGTTCTTGTTCTGATATGATTTCTTTTGTCACACTATTACTATCAGAATAACTTATTAGATGATCATCATCACTTTCACTGTCCTCAAATTCAATTATAATTATTTATGTGTCTCTCGTTTATTTAAACTCTTAAATTGATATTATCTCAAACACCACTGGAAGAGGTCATGATGAAGAACATATGTATAAATCTTTCCAAGCCTTTCTTTTGATTGAAAGTTTACTCATTGTTTAGTAGTTAAACAAAAGGTTCTCGATAGATGGGGGTAGTTGTTAAATAAAGTCATACACTTAAAAGAGGTTGATGCAACAAGCAAATGACGTTTGAAATAGTTTGGTGCTTAAAATTGGTTGGCGCGACATGGGAAAAGTTATTTTGATGTTTAATTGTGGTTCACACAATTAAGATATTAATAATATTTGTCAAATTTGATCAAAGATTATATTCTGTTAGAATTCTACAAGTAACAAATGTTATTATTTATATACAAATTACCCGCCTCGGTGGCGTAGTTGGCTAACACGCTAGTCGTGTTGAGCTCAACCACCGAGGATGGGGAGATCACGGTTCGAATCTCAGTCGGGTGAACTGAGGTTTTTTTTCATAAATGGTTTTCCACTCTCCCTCCACGCAAATGCGGGTTAACTTCCTCTAATTCAACCCTCCTAATTCCCAATCAATTAGCGTAATTAGTACTTAAAGCATATAACCCGAACAGGTAGTAAGACGCGGTGCTAAATAATAAATAATAATATATACAAACATAACACAATAAAATTTTATAGAAATATAACTGCCATACTGATATAGATATTTCAAAATAGGTACTGATCAAATATACCTTATTGGCTCAAATGTAATACAGCCTTACATATAATATGACCCTAAAATTTTGAAGAGGTTCCACATCAAAAATAAAACTACTCAAATATAACTTGAAGTGAAAACTTAACAAATTTAACACAGTTTGATTAAGCCCTCTGAATATTTTTCTTGATGTGCAGCTACTCTAAAACTTTGTGTTTTTTCTCCAACGTCATATATTAGCCTCGTAAACACTAAATGTATTAGCCGCCTGCAGTTTTTTGTTTGTTGCATCTCACTTATTGCTCTTAATTTAAAATTTATTTTATAGTTTCTTCTCGTTTCCTTGTTTAATCGAGACGCTTATGAAGACTATTTTTTTTTCAACTTGATGACATGCAGATATGTCATGGGTTATTTCTTAATATCAGTAGCACAGCACATTCGGCTACCAATTAACACTGACCTAATTGCCAGTTTAATTATATTTAAAGGAAAGTACAGGAATTATGGTTAAAAACATAGTAAAGGTAATCCTACAATATGACTTTTATACTTTACATTGCTGCCATTGGACAGCGAGGTAGCGGCTGCCTCTTGAATTTAATAGATTGTTACCGCCCAATTCCCTGACATTGGTTTCATTCTATCAGAACTCATCAGGAGAGAGAGTGAAATTCATGACACAACCTCATAAAAAAAGAGAGAAAAAGAAAATTTTAAAGAATGTCAGGATACTTTGATAAAAAAATAAATAAAAATAATAGCATAAAGGACAAACACAGGAAATATACATTGGCAGCCATTACCACTTTGTACTGTGGCAGCAATGTAACATTGGAACTGAATTACTTTCAAAAGTCAAAGTGTGATTGTTCTCTTTTATGTGTTTCTATCTTTCCTATACCTTCTTTTAAATTCAACAAAATGTACCTAATAAAGTGAAAGTAGGTTTTCCTTTAAGAGGTGAATTATAAGATCAGTGACATGATTGTAAATCTTCACTCGCTCTTGGTTTTGAGCTTGTGCTTATTAATATACACGTGCAAAGATTTGTGCCACCGCCTGGTACAGCTCTAGCATGATATAAAATAGACCTCTCTAGTAAACTGCCCTTTTTTTTTCAGTAAAAAATGTTAGGCTAAGCATATAATATGGGTGCAGTTTTCAGAAGGAAATTTTTAGTAGAATAATATCACACTATACTCGGATCAATACAGTAATATGATTTACCAGCGTTGGAAAGAAGATTTTTTTATTCTCAGTAAACTATTAAATGAAATTTTTGCACAACACAAAACTATAATAAATATTCAAACTTTAATTCTGATTTGAAATTATTCCTCAGATTTGATTATTCTTAGTTGTGCTGATAAAAAGTCTTCACACACGCCTAAATTTTCATCGGTTACTTTTGAGAAAAACGTATTATGATGCCATTTGTGGATTCTAGTCCTGGTATGATATGAAATATCATGTATCAGCTATTTTTTTTATAGTTCACTCTATTTGTTGTACCAGGTTCAAATAGCCCCACCTCTGTAAGCGCCTGTATAAAATAATATTTAAGTCATTATCTAGCACCCCCCTCTATCTCTCCGCCATTCTTTCTTTCTCATCAGAGTCCTCTCTTAACTCTTTGCTTGCACGCCCTCGTAAATCTGCTCTTGATATCTTCTTGGCCTCTCTTATGACATTTTAGTACCCTTCAGTTCCAACAATATTTTCAACAATATTTTTTTTCCATTCTTTACACATACCATTTCATTCTTGTGTACTTATCCTATTCAGGCTTTCCACTGTGTTTTAAGGTAAACCTCCTTTCATTCCTTAAGGGAGCCATGTATAATATTAAATAAATATAAAAAACCAGAGATAAGAGCTAAAGTGATCATAAAAAACTTTTGTATTTGTGTAAATATTAAGTAATTAAATGTTATCTCTCTCAAAACCAGCAATTGCTCTTACATTTCCACGGTGATGTTAAAAATATAAAAAACATTTGTAATTACCAAACACATTGAAATGACAGCTTTAAAGCTTACGAACCTGGAAATGTAAAAGGACTGAGAATAGTAACACTGAATGTACACACATGGATGCGTAAAGTGGAAGAGATTGTGGACCTCAAGGTAGAGGAGGAAACTGGATATACTTGAAATGTCAGAAAAAAGATGAAGAAGGGAAGAGAAGGTTGGTCCGAGAAAAATATTTAGGATGTATTGGATTGGAAATGAAGGAAGAAGAAATGAATTGGGAGTGGTGTTGAGACAAGGGATAAGGGGATCAGTTAAAGGATATTGAAGGTAAAATTAGTAATAATGAGATCATAAAAATAGTGCAGGTGTACACTCCTCAGATGGGTTGTACCTTTAAGGGAAAGGACAAGTTTGAAGAACTGCAAAAACATACTACCTGGTAGCGCTAGCTTCGCTTTCTACCTCTGTTTCTTCTCTATAGGGGAGAAGCCCCAAGCAAATGATGTAACACATAAAAGTGGCCAAGACCCTTATGAGGGCTAGCTTATCAAACTCAAACAATAAGAGAGTTTTTAAAAAACTATGTTAATAATGCCAAAAAGGCAGCTTGAAGAGCCCGAGGATGAAAATAATAATGACATTGCGGCAGAGAAGAATATCTTACATGTAGAATCAAGGAAATATCACGTCGTCGGTCCAAGGTTGAGAGCGAGTGTTTGATCTATGCGAAAATAAAAGGACGGGAGGCCTTCGTATCCCGCTCTGCCATGTGTAAGAACCGACTCTACTACTGCTCTCCCCACATGTGCAACTAAGCTAAACTAGGGTGGGGTACTGCATATGCATTAGGCCATGGCCTATGCACTTTAAAATGCAGGAAAGTAAGAAAATAAGTACGATTCTATTAGAGTAGGGTAGGGCTGTCCTGGCAGTCAAAGGTAAAGCCACCATGACCACCCCACAGAGTGGAAGTAAGAGCAGTTAAAAAAAACCTTGGACTAAGTTAAGGGTAAAAACCTGCGATAGGATCATAATTTATGCCGTGAAGCTGTTGCTCTACTATGAATCTCTAAATTGACAGAAGCGCCAATCTAGTTCATCATAGAAAGGGCTGATTTATTGTTCCGAGTCACTGTTGTGACTCTTAACCTCGTGAATGAAATTGTATACCTTATGAAATGAAACAAGGGAAATGAAGCTGTAAGAGAATTACAAGAGTATTAGTATAGGGGAAGGTGTTGTAGCTTGGACATATGTGTACCTTGGACCTATAGTGATTGCAGCACCATCTGTGGGGCTAGGAGCTAACTAATACACGTAGTTTATATCTTTGGCACCAGAGGCCTCTAGCAAGGTGTTTTAGTTCATGAGTATTCTGTTGGATTGCTGGGAGAAATTGAAGTTACTTTTCTTATGTTCAAAGTAAGTATTTTCATCCATCTCTTTTTCTTTTTGTCACTGTAGCTATTTTTTTGCATGTTAGAATAGTAGCTAAGTCTTATAAACCATTGTTTTGTTTTCAAGAACATGGGTTTAAAGCTGCGTTCACTGTAACCTCAAAATGGTTGGCAGCCATTTTTTGAAACATGGCTAAGTGTTGTACCTTGGTCCTAGTGAAAGTGATGTACCTCGGATAGGTTCAAGGTACAACATTTAATAGTATTGTAAAGGTTGGCTCGTGCAACAGCTTTTAACAAAGCAAATGTCTCTTTGTTTTTTACCAATTACAAAAAGGTTTTAGACAAAAAATTCTGGCATTTCAGCATTCAACATATGGAATTGCAATAAAACGGGAGTATCAACAGTTGTTATCCCTTCAATGCGGCTTCGGGGTAACTGGTTTTGTCTAGTCGAAGTCCAGCCTCCGGGTGACGTTTGTTTCTAGGCGTCGATCTCGCGGGTCCAGTGGTGGTGGTAAGGAAGGGAGGTGGGGGAGAAAACATATGTGGGTTTTGGGGTAGCTAGGGTATGTAAATT
>CABFOW010001340.1:128103-155194 GCA_902141385.1 Timema californicum | reverse complement strand
AGGACCGAGGATTGAACCCTGGAATCCCAGCACAGAAGTCCGACATCTTACCTTAAACTACCAGGTCACCTCTAGGTCTCAGGTCTAGAAGTAAAATCTACCCTTCCATTTTGTTGTTTTATTGTTCAGTCATGTTTCCATATTCATCTAGATCTCAGTATTAATGGTCTCACTTGTAATTAACATTCTCAGGCATTTCAAAATGTTGATACTTAAGATAACTTTACTTGCAGCCAACAAGGCAAATCCTCTAAGTCTAATCCATTTTTAATTTTTTGCATATCTACATAATTTCAACTCAAATTTGAGCAAATTAATCAAGTTAATCCAGAAAGTTCAATGAAACTAGTTTTGAAGAAAAAAAAGGCGCAATTTGATTTATCACTTAGTTACTTCTGCTCACATTGGTGGGCGTGTGAACTGAATGTTATGCTAATCTAGTCAGGTTTATCGATGACATAAAAGTCGATTCGATTTTTAGTAGTATGTACAAAGAGTTTTTTTTTATTGTTTCACACTCTCACTCCAAGCAACATTTCCTCTAAATTATATATTTCCCATACCTGATCCATTAACATAGTTAAAATGTCAAAACGATGAATAATGTAAGTTTTTTTCTATCACCGCGTCTTATTACTTGATCAGGTTTTACACAAACGTACTAATTACTGGAGGTATGGAATAGGAGGGAATCATTTTATAGGAAGTGTACCCGTATTTGTGCGAAGGGAGCTTGGAAAACTATTTAAGAAAAAACCCACCCTTAGTACATTCGACCACGATTTGAACCCCGATCTCACTGTGTTCGGCAGTCTATCCTATTGCGAGGGTGACGCCTTAGATCATGCAGTCACTGAGGCAGGAAATATCAAAGACGTTACTTTGCTAAAATTAATATTCTAATCGAATAATCTTGAAAATAAGCAAGCTCCGATTACTTGGCGGAAAGAATGTTTTATGTAGACAGAAGTGAAATTAGACACAATATAGTCCCATTTAAATAGAAAGGCACTTTTATCGTCAGTTAGAAAGTTATTAGAACCATTTTCAAAACGTAAAGTTATGTGATCTGTAACTGTCACACTTCAAGTATAATGCCATTCCGTATGAAATTACACAAAAAAATAAACTAAAATATCGTTAATGTTGACTGCAAAAAAATAAGGTTATTTTATGAACGTTCCTTCTTCCAGAAACAAAGGTATAAAGGTATGGGAATCCCGACACGCAGTTTATTTAGGATCTTTCAGTATACGAATCTATTTTGGTCTCCTTGAACACCCTAGTCGATATTTACGGATGTCTTTCTTGTGAGCCACGGCTAACGGGGGTCAATGACCTGCTTTTGCCCAACGCCCGGGCGTGTGAACAGGGCCTCGGACAGTCCGCCCGGTTAGCGGTGTTTTAGGAGCGCGCGCGTTTTCCATTCTCCTCAGTCCACTCGTGCTCATAAAAGCAGCCCAGGCAAAAGTGTTGCCAACTTCGTAGAACGCTATGAACCTTTTTAGAAAACTGACGACCCGAGGGATATATATTTGATTGCCGCCTGCTGGCCACTGGCTCTTTAGCCAGCCTAAATAAGTGCTATTGGTAGATTCTACGTTATTTCTTTCACGACTGACTGACCCTTAGGGGCAAGGCCAAAGTGTCCAGTACTACACTAGTTAGTAATAAAAATAATAATAATAATCTATTCTTTTACATTTGTTGGCCAACAGTCACATGACCTACACACTAAAAAGTACACAAATACCTTACATAAAAACATAATTACATAAGAAAATATGTCAACCTCGACGGTAAAGGGTAAAGTTCTCACCTGATGTTCGTGGGTTCAAACCCAACCTGGGTCGGCGGATTTTACCTTGAGCGATAAAAATCCGTAGCACAACCTCCTTCGTAGGGCACAAGTGAAGCCTTCGGTCCCATGTCGATTGTGGCGTGTAAAAGAACCCTGGAAGGTGTGTTGAAACACAGTAGTAATAATAATAATAATAAAACTAATAAAGAAAGGTAGGGAAAATCAATCAGCGTTGATATCGATTATAAGAACAAAAATAAAAACAGTTAGCAGCATAATGCTAATCTAGATATTAAAGGTATAACATGTACTGATTAAATTATTGATAAGGAAGTTCCCTAAATAACTTTTTGAGTTTGGCTCTTCTTTTGTGGTAAAAGTCAAATTCGGCAAATCTATAACTCACGCTATGGATACAACGGCCAATGGCGCTGACCTTATAAGAGTTATTGAGAGATAATAATAGGAATAATAAACACTACTAAACATCTTGGTTATCAATTTAAGTGAAACCTCTAATACAGAGTAAAACATCTTTGTATTTATCGATACCGATTGAATTATCCAGATTTGTTCCAATTTCAAAGACACGTTAGTTTTCTCATTTCATTAGAAAAAAATCTCTTTAATCGTTTATGTTTATTATTGATGGATCTGTTCTAAAATGTTATCGGTTCTGGTCTTATTAATTATTATTTTATCCAGTTTAAACTTCCACTTAATGATATGAACTAAAGTAGCCCTTTGGCTCCTTTGGTGCTGACTGACAGCTCACAGATGACTTCTGACAGTCAACATTTAGGTATATACCTAAATTTTGACTGTCAAAACTGACAGTTGCTAAACACATGTTTTGGCAGATCATATGGTTCGGCGTAGGGATACATAATTTGGTCTGGTAACTTTTCAAAGCCGCCAGTCAGCACCAAAGAACCCATGGAGTTACTGTAGATCTACAGCCATTTGCAGTGGTATGGCGTGGAGTTTTTCCAGGGTAAGTGAAGTTAGTTTAAATTATATCTGTTATTATGTGATCAACACTCAATAAGACCCCTCGACAAATTAAACATCTAATGATATTTATACAACTGTCCGGATCATCATCATCATTATTATTATTATTATTATTATTATTATTATTATTATTATTATGTGTTAGCTCTTACAACAGGTCAATTTCTTCTGTCAGTGAACTTATACCGCCATTGCACCCTGTCCTCTGCCTCCTTGAGCTCCCAGAATTTTCTTTTTTCCTTCAAGTCATCTAATATTTGAATCCTCCTTCTTCTTAAACTCCTCTTTCCCTCAACCTTTCCTTCTATGACGTCTGGCAGAAGATAGTTCCTCCTGAGGATGTGTCCGATTCAGTTTGTTTTGCACCAAATAATCACATCCAAAACTGTCCTCTTTTAACCCACTCTTCTTAACAGGACTTCTTCATTTGTAAACCTGTACGTTCGTCTGATCTGCTCAAGTCTTCTCCAGCAGGTGGCTCTAGGGGATGAAATAATCATAAACAAGCCAGTCGCCGTCTTCAGCGGGGATAGTTATGCTCGAATTAATACTATTATAACTTGATTCAACAGGGATTCGAATCTTAAAAATGCTTCCAAGTGGGTAGGACACTGCATTGAGCGTGGTTATGCCCACAGCATATTTGTTTCAGTAATGTAATATTTTTAAGCTCACTATCAGATATCTGGATTAACCTGATATCTGGATTAATCTTTTCCTACTCGTTCGGAAATGAGTTAGACACACTAGTTTTTTAAATGAATATTTTACTATTATTTTTAGTGATTTAATAGAAGCTATCTCTAATATAATTAAAAAGTTTTATTCACTGTTACTAAATAAGTACAAATATTCTGAGGATGGATAGAAAAATAAAAATTTTCTTAGGTACATAAAAAATCACTAAAATAGGATGCTACAGTTAAATTCACCATATTATTGCCTACTGCTATTGATACTTTTCTTTCGATACGAGGACAATTTCGATACTTTTCTTTTGGTACTAGTAATGAGTGAAGTATTAATACTTTTCTTTCGATAAGAGGACAATATCGATACTTTTCTTCTAGAACCAGAAATGAGTAAATTATTGATACTTTTCTTTCGATACGAGGACAATCTCGATACTTTTCTTCTAGTACCAGAAATGAGTAAAGTATCGATACGAGGACAATTTCGATACTTTTCTGCTGGTACTAAAATCGAGTAGAGTATCGATACTTATCTTTCGATGCTACATCTCTATCCACGTGAAAGGGCGTCAAATATTCAGTTTACTTCATAGCCTGGCGGTCAGTCAAACATCATGCGTTCTCCGTCCCAGGCAGGCGCATGAAATGGAAAGCTGGCAGTAGCAATGCCAGTTGTCTGCGGGTGAACTAACCAACCAGGCGCGGCGGATCGCGGTCTTGACCCACTTGCAAATTTTTGTTTAGGGAGGGGATACGGGGAGCAATGGCCTGGCTGGAGGAAACTCTACTCCACTGGTCGGTTTTTCATCGCTGTGTCACGGTGAGTAATGAGTAATGACACAATCAGGGAAAGTGAGAGCAATGACCGGGGTTCGAGCGGGACCTTCAGCTACAGATGACGGACACTAGATCACCAGTGGCCGCAATAACCGGCTGAGTACCACGGGGCAATGAACTAATATTTTCGGGACCAACTCAAAGTACTTATAAAAACTATTAATTATATTAATAATTATGTAATGTGTAACCTGCGCCGGTGGGCACGCGGTCTAATTGTCTGGCTTGCCGGTGATAGGGAGGTCGCGGTTTGAATCGTGATTGCGTGTACTCAGGGTGGTTTTTCCTCAATGATTTCACTATTTCTAAATGCCTGCACACTTCCTCTAAATTCAACTTTCCTCCCCATACTACATTAGCGTTATTAATATATATGCGTACAACCCGAACAGATACTAAGACTGGGTGGCAATTATTTGTATCGTGTCCCCGCATTGGTGAGTGCACGGACTAAACGTCAAGCTCGTCTGGTATGGTTTTCCGGTGATGGAGGACTCATGGTTCGAATCTAGGCTGAGTGGTTTCTTTCGACAAGGTGTCCTAATCTTCCTCCACGCAAATGCGAGTACATTTCCTCTTGAAACTCTACCTTCCTGTTCCCCATTAGTTAGAAATATGGATAACCCGGACGGGTACTAAGACGTGGCACCCATAGAAAATATCTTCATGTTCCCAACTAAGAACCGCATTACCTTGCATTTGGTGATGGTAGTAATCCACTAAATAAGTTAAGGGTTTGTTTTCTTTCATTTCTAGCTAGTTGAAGTAACCGGAGCCGTCCGGGAGAAATGTTTTCAAGTTAGTGCCCTTAAGCACTGCGTTGCCCGTGGCCTTTTTTGCTCCCGACCCTGTTTTTAATTAATTTAAGCAACTCTTAACTAAAATTTTAAAATTCCTGCTTCAGATGCACATGGGACCACTAATTCTTAAAGTTTCAAACCTCTTAGTGCGGGGGATATTGCGCGATGCTCATGAAGGACAAACTTTGTATGATTAATATTGATTAGTTCTTTCTAATCCGCTTCGGTGGCCGAATGCTCTAAAAGGCATCACCATTGTGTTAAGACTGGCCTGCTGGTGACGTGGAATTCGGAGTTCGAATCCCGATCGGGTTTATTGAGGGTGGTTTTACCTAAACGGTTTCCTACTTTTCTTTTCTTCCACACAAATGTGGGTAGATTAAATCTAAAATTATTCCTTCCTCATCCCCACCCCACTTGAGCAATCATCAGATATGCGTGGAACAATTAGTAAGATGCAGCCTTTAAAAAAAAAACTCTCCACTCTCCGTATGTATTAATACAATTTAAATTTACGGGTTTCTTTCTACAAGATTAGATTCCTTTTTACTTGTCTTATGATAACTACCAGCACCCAAAAAATCCCCCTCCACACTCTAGTTATATCATTTTTCTCCCCCTTGCCTCTGATGATAACTACCAACCCTCAGGAAATCTTCCTCCATCCTCTAGAGTCTAGATACATCATTTTCTGTCCCCTTGCCTCTGATGATAACAACCAACCCCCAGGAAATCTTCCTCCATCCTCTAGAGTCTAGATACATCATTTTCTGTCCCCTTGCCTCTGATGATAACAACCAACCCTCAGGAAATCTTCCTCCATCCTCTAGAGTCTAGATACATCATTTTCCTACCCCTTGGCTCTGATTATTAATCTATTGATTTATTAGCAAGCTACCGCCCTATGGTCGGCCAGTAAGTATTGATCTATTGGAACACGGGAATCATCCCTTCCTCCGTTGTTAGGGGTCTGAGCTTGTGAAACGTTATATTAATTCGGTTAGAGAAGTTACTAGGGTTCTATACTCGTGTCTGTCAATTTTGTATGGTTATAGCTGCCATTTTGGATAGTAGGAGTCTTCATGTAAAGGTATAAAAAATATTCTCCCATTCTTACACTTATTGTTCAATCATTTACAAAAGAATGTGACACAAATATGTCATTGTTTCCCCATACTCTCTCCACAATAATGCGAATACACTTCGTCTAAAAACCCTTTCTCATCCCTACCCTTTAACCAAGTCTTATATTAATGAATAACCTAAATTTTCTTGAGTTGTGTGCACCGTTTTAAAAAAATGTTACTGGACATACAAAAAATTATCACAGTAAAAATAGTAATACTCGTGATATGTTTTAGTTATTTTTTTAATATTCTAGAGATTGTATTTTTTATTTCACTTAACAAAAACCTTCATTCATTTCTTTACCAAACCTTTTCTTCAGCTCTCATCTGTACATCTTAAATTATTGCAGCAATGTCGATTCATTTATTTCTCAACTTTCACCTGTACATCTTATATTATTGCAGCGATGTTGATACATTTATTTCTCAGCTCTCACCTGTAAATCCTAAATAATGCGGTGATGTTGATTCACTTATTTCTCAGCTCTCACCTGTACANGGCTCAGTGTATGGTACGTTTAAATCATTTTTACACTTTATTTATCTTTTTGCAGAAAGCTACATTCTTGCACATAAATCTCACGCAAATTATTTAGACAAAGTAGGATATATGCCGAGAAAATTTAAGTAACCCTTTTCACTGTTTGTAAATATATTGTTTGCTAAAATTTAATTAGTTTTATATATTTTCTTTTTAAATAAATAACTGGTGAATTAATGGTTCGATATAAGTTATAGTTTTTAGAATTGTAAAGACAGTTTAAGAATAGATAAGATAAACATGAAATAATATTCTTGACTTTATATTTAAAGCATTAAAAACAACTTTTATTTTATTTTTTTAACATTAAGATCACTTCTAATTTTATTAAAAATGAATGCAATGTGTGTGCATTAAAATTATTGTTTATTGTTTGAGGAGACTTGGGTTTAGTTTAATTCATACCCGCGTCGGTGATTGAAATCTTTAGGGCAGCATGGTCCAACTTTTCTTTTTCCAAGGGCAAAATCTGACCATCAGTTTGTACCGCGGGCCGAAGATAGCCTATATTTAGTAATTACATCAAATTAATGTAAATCTACACATAATAATTAATAAACCGTTATTTCCAATAATTATACATACATTGCACTTTTGGTTGGTAAAATCTTTCAAATTTTACTGTTGAATTTGTTTATCCTCCAAAATCTGTAAAATGAAGTACAGTATGCACACACATAGACCTTCACAAGACATCTTGGCATTATAATTATTGTATTTATAAATATTATTACTATTCAAATAAGGGAAAAGGTGTCATATATCTGTTTTGGGGGCCCGGGGTTCAATCCTTGGTCCCTGCACAGATTTATCTGATTACCAAATCCTTCCTTCATCTCTGACAAGACGTGTATTAATCACAACTTGTGAATGTGTGTAATTCCAGGCCTCCACAGTGGTTCGGATCCCACGTTAAACTGTGGGTGCTCCATTTCATCTCACAATCACTCTACCATTAAACATTAGCGTAAGTGCCGATTACGGGAATACCGAGGTTCGAATTCTGGTTGGATATACCGAGAGTGGTTTTCCCTAAATGTATTTCAAGTTTCCTCCACACAAATACAGGTACACTTCATTTAAATTCAACCTTCCTTACCCCTACCACATTATCGTAGTTGATACATAGCCGTATAATAACATTATCAGATGGTATTTAAGACGCGGCGCTAAAAACACTTTATCTCAGAATTGATTTGAGAAGTATGAAATCAATAACATTGAAATTTTGTATAAAAAGTGTTTGTTTTTTTCTTTTTCTGTATCAACTCTTTTCTCCTTTATAAATGACTCGATGAAGAAAAATACTTTTTTGGCTTTCAAGATTCTGTAAATCTTTATATTGGATCTCAATCTATTTTATTAACGTCTTAATCGTTATTTTATTATGTGATCCTCTTCAATTCTCTATTCCTAAATGTCTCGTTAACTATACCCCTAAAAAGCCGGACTATCACATCTGGGATTCTTAGAGAGCTAGTGTTCCCAATCAAAATCAATTTTTTTTTTACGCTAATGCGATAGACATTATCAAGGTGAAGTTTTAGAGGAAATATACTCGCATTTGAGTATAGAGAGAGTGCAACACCATTTATTTTTCTAAACCCTTTTAGTATATCCAACCGGAAAAAGTAGGCTCTATTTACTTACACCTGCAGATTAGAGGGATGTCTTAGAGGCTTTGACCATACGACCACAGAATTGTTTGTTTTTGTTTATGTATAATATATGTTTATAAATAGATATAACTGTATGCGTGTTAGTATATTTGCTGTCTTCCAGTTTTTCGCTGAACCTAAGTTAATTGGTTGACATTTTTACACCCCTAAAATAAGGTCAGTACTGTTATTCTGATACTAAAAATAGCTATTGAATTAAAGAATTTGAATATTGTTGATGTTTCAAGACTACAAACTATAATTATGTTTTTTTTACCACCATATATTGTTAATTTTAAAACCACTGACTGTGTGCCTTTTGCCCGTTCGTGTTTTTGATGGTTAAAGCCACAGCGTCCCTTTTGGATTGATATATGGGTGTGATCGTGTCAACCCCACGTCCTCAGGGACTCACCTAATCAAAATCCAGACCAACAAACCTTAATTTAAAAAACATTAAAAAAACACTACCAAGGCAATATTCGTTTTCTCCCTCTTTCTTCACAAAGATAAAAACAGTTTTCAGTTTACAATTAAAAAAATGGAATATGGGGTTAGAAGTGGAATCCTTGAAAACAAGCTTTCTTTAAATAGCTTGGTTTTTTTAAATACCAGGATCATAAACCAACAACAAGGTCTCTTTGTCGAGCAATACTTATCATTGTGTGTGTGTATATATATATATATATATATAGCCAATGTGACGTTCATGCATACGGCCCAAGGACAATGATGATTATTGTTTAGAAATCCGTATGCTGCGAATGTAGTGGACGCAGTCAGAACACTATATAAATCCGATTCGTGCTATGTGGACCAGTGAAAGCATACCTTAAAGATTCCGATGTCTTCCATACCACATTAGTTTTATAGTGTAGCGTTTAATTTAGACAAGAATCTACTAGTACACTTTCTTAAATACATCGCAAAACTGATTCTAGCGTGTCTCACCTTAATTTATTCAACATTAGCGTTCAAGTAACCTTTATTTTTAAAAAAACCTCACATGTTTTATTGTCATCCCGTTTTGTTGTGTCAAGAATCACGTTTAATCTCTATTTCCGAATGCTGATCGCGTATTTCCTATTCTTTCTCGTGAACGCTTTGTCCATGTTTATCGATTCACACCTCCCCCTGTATCCATGCACGTCTCATATCACCCTCTCAGTCTTTCCCCTTCCTTGTTTTGTGATATTGTTGACATCCCACTCGTTGGGCCCAGCTGGAGTAGGGGTGGCCAACATGAGGATTGGGCCGTTTCATCGCCTGTATACCATTTTACATACCTCTTGAAATTATTTGTGATTTATACTAAAATAAGGAAAATGTACTATGCAAATTGTTTGAAATAGTGTTACTTTTATATATTAAAGCTATAAAATGTAAAAAAAAATCTTACAGTTGAATAAAATTTTATAAGAAAATATTTGACCTCGGTAAAAGGGGAAACGTGAGTTAAGGTAAGTATTTTTATAGGGTTAAAAAAAATCTTGGTCAAAATAATTAAAATACTATTTCAGTAGAAACGTTTAGTTTAATTTTCTACACATAGTAGTTTCAAAATGTCTCTGTCTGTCATGGGCATTGCGCAATTTGACCAGGACTTTTTCTCTTTATTTAAAAAGGTTCTGTGAATATCTGTCATGGGCATTGCGCATTTTGATTAAGACTTTTTCTCTTCAGTTAAAAAACTTCTGTTCAATTTCAACTATCCTAATGACAAATATCTAAGAACTGCTGAGACCACTGCAAGTATAAAATTAATCTAGATGTATCTACTTAAACGATATTTTATTTCGTTTGTATTATTATTATTTGTTATTATTATGGTTATTATTATATTTAGATTTTTTAATCTAATAAAAATATGATTATATTCATTAAATTGAAAAATGACACTTGGACATGGGAATCGAACCCGGAACCTTTGGCTTATTACGCCACTGCTCTAACTACTGAGCTATCTAAGAATAGCCCCGTGTCTAGGGTAGTTTTCCACTCATGTTTTAAGACAGTCTGTGGTGGCTATAACCGTAACTAGCACATTTAATAATCGTAGCTACTTAATCCATCTTATAAAATATATAATTAATTTAGTTTACTCTTGTTTAATAACTGATACGAAGAAACTTTTTTAAAAACAAAGCCCAAATTCCCCGCGCTTATCAATATTAAAGGTTAGGTTTTGTTAGGTTGGTTAGTACTATAATAACGGGGCTAAAAAGTAGTTATAAATGTTTTAACATATATATACAGCAATATGTACGACTAATCCTCTGGCCGCAAATGTATCTACATTTCCCGTGCTTTATTACCAGCTATTCCTCCTCACAAGACCACCTCTATTGTCTAGTTCCTGGATACAGATACAGAGGTCTCTCGTTTGATCCCCGATGCTTCCATATTTTCTGGAAAGCATTGGTTCTGGAATGGGGTCAAATTCAGCCCCGTGAGAACAAATGAGGAGCTACTTGAATGGAAAAGTAGCGGCTACGGTCTAGAAAACTGAGATTAATGGTCGGGGAGGGCACGTTATGGTGACCCCATGACACTCTCTATCCGCATAAGCTGGCACTATCTTGGCCAACAGATGGCGGGCGCTAAGTCGATATGGCTGACGCCATGGAGATTTTCTTTGTTCCTCACCATAATCCGCGTACTCGCATGAGGGTGTTTTCTTGTCATATTGGCAGTTTCGTCGTTCCCGTTATGGGCGACATAAAACTACACGAGTGTGAGGGGTTATTGGGGCTGTAAACGAACGTAAAACCTCCCCCTCCCCTTCTATTTCGCGGCTAAGATTGTGCATGGCCACTTTTGATTTAATTTTAACGTTGACATTGACTATTATGTTTTGCTGGAAAATTGTTCTTTCAAAAACGTACGATCCATAGCAGTTAGAACAAATTAATTCTGTTGGAAAACTTCCGTGATATTTTTATGGTAATATCAACCACGTAAGTGTTTTTATTGAAACTTTTACTACCAAACTTCAACAAATGTGTGAAACTTTTTTTTATGTAACACTGTAAATATTGGGGGAGGTCCCGCACAATGTTTTTATCAGAACTATAAACTCTAAATTTCACACAATATTTTCCCCCATAGAAAAAAAATATATTAAAAGGCCATAGCTACTAGTGTTATTTGCTCTTGATAAAAAGATTAATCTTGTAAATCATGGGCAATAATTTAATCGAGCTCTAGCACATAAAATAATAAAACAATGTTTAGTTTTAACCTATGTAGATAAAGCACTGCAAAATCATTAATTGAGCTTAAGAGTATGAAGTAATGAGAAATAATTACATTTAGATTCATTCGGTGAAATAATGAAAAATGACTAAATTTAACTCTAGGTTGAATGAACTGGTGAAACATAATTAAATTTGACTCTTAAAAGGTGGATTTTGGTTTTTAAAAAAATTAAAAAAAGCTCTAAGTCATAACATAATGAAAAATTGATATTTTTTTAATATAATTTCCCCCTTCTCTTTGTCAATTTATGGTTTACCTTCCAATTATGTGTTACCCCTATGTTCACGTAAAACTACAGCCTGTAATTATAGTTTGTATTGTTGTCTTACTACCTGTCCGGGAAGAACAGATTTTTATTTCAATAATAGTTTAGGAACGAGAAAATGGAAATTTAGAGGAAACTTACATTTTAGTGAAGGGAAACTTGGAAACGTTTTTTATACTTGGTACACCCAGCTGGGATTTGAACCCTCACCTATCCTTAGCTTGATGAGCCTGACATTTAGTCCGTGTACCCATCATTGCGGGTAATAGTTCCTTTCCCCCCATCGATTGAATAAACACCAGCTCCTTCAATACGAGCTGTGAGGTGACCTGGCGGTCTAGGGGTAAGGTGTCAGACTTCTGTGCTGGCGGCCGGGGTTCAATCCTCGGTCCCGGCACAGATTTATCTGATTACCAAACCCTTCCTTCACCTCTGACAAGACATCTTGTGAATGTGGGGAATGCCAGGCCTCCACCGTGGTTCGGATTTCACGTTAAACTGTAGGTCCTCCATTTCATCTCACAATCACCTTACCATTACACATTAGCTTAAGTGCGTATAACCCGAACGGGTAGTAAGACGCGGGGCTAATAATAATACGAGCTGTGAAATATTTTGTTTGCTTCCTAAAGCATATGTAACCCGCATATCAGTTGCGCCATGCGGCTAGCGTACAAGCCAGGCGTTGTCGTTTGTTTGCTACTTGTTCACGGCTGAAGCTTGGGGCTGGCTGGATACCTACTAACAAACTTGTTTGGTTCCCTTCCATACTTTTTTGCTCACTTAAGGTGGGTAAGTAGGGGACGTGAGAAAAGGCCAGTATTTTCTGCAGTTTTAATAACAAAACCTTTTTTGGCCAGATTAAAAATAAATATTGCTTCAATAAAAACATAGTTTAACTTTATCCACATGGTGATATCAACCTTTGTTGAATATTTGTCATGAACATAGTGGCGTTATATGAAACACTTTCTAATTGAAGAGTAAAAGTTGTCATTAAATTCCAGAACATCCTTGACAGATATTCAACAACTGTCGATATCGCCACGTGAATAAAATTAAACTCTTACGTTTGTACTTAAGCAATATTTGATTTATTTTTTATCAAAACAAGTTTTCATATAAAAACTCCAAAATGACTGAACTTTTCTCGCCCTCCATATATTCCCACCTTACTATTATTAAATATAATCCAGAGCTAACGAACTTAAAAATAGTTCTGTCTAATACGATATAAAATAAAGCAAGTCACACTCTTAAGAACATAACTAAATTATTTGCACTATAAAGTAGTGCATACCTCTAGTTATTAAAATAAAGGAAACGGATATTTTTGTTTCAATGAATATTTCATTTGAATAAAATAATACACATTTTTAAGTCAGTGAGGTATTTTAAGAACTTTATAAATAAAGAATGGAAATAATTATTATATTTAGTCTCTTTATAAAATATTTACACCCGCATCGGTTGGCAGGCATACGTACAAAGGTGTCATTCGAGCCTAATATGATTTGCCGATGACAAGGCGGTCGAGATTCTATTCTCTAAGGTTGGTATTTCCTAAATGTACTCCTTTCCCTCTAAAGTCTACCTTCTTCATTCCTTCCCTCTCTTTTATTGTGTGGTTAGTCCAGACAAATAGTAGGACGTGGTGCACACTCAACAAAAAGGTTAAATGAGATATTGTGTTTGATAGAAAACAATTCTTACTTTCCTTTATTCGTCCTCGCTGTTCAGCGACAGGGAAAGACTTCTGGGATGAGGGATTTTAAGGCCATACCAGGTGCTGAATAATAAATTAGTATTATATCTGTTTGCCTTGGTACCCCCATATTATCATTCTTTGGCGCTAAATCTGAATTTTACTCCCAAAAAATGGCTGCCCTAGAATGAAATAGTAGGGCTACAATATTTAAATCTTGTACTTAGAAAAATACATCATATTTTTATGGACTTCTTTACACCTATTCGTTCTTAATTTTCTTCTAAATAAAGTTTAAAAAAATCACAAATAAGTATATTCATCTTTTTTTGAGTAGTACGTTTATTGCCAACTTTAATAACAACATAATAAAAGGGTTTGAAATGAAGAGGGTAGTTTAAGGAAAGTTCCTCTTCATTGGAGCAGAGGGAAAAACCATTTACAATGCACCCGGCAGGAATTCAAACCCCAATATCTACAGTATATGAGCATTGATATTGTTTATTGTGTTCTAACACCCTGAACTGCGTGGCTGAAATAAAAAAACAAACCTTTTCATAAATATAAATGTGCCAAAGATAAATATACACACAAACATGAATACCCCAGCCTTCTCCCCATATTTAGCATAAAGCTCTCGCTATCCTCAAAGATTTCTCGCAACTCTAGTTCCATTTCCTTCCTGCCAATCGTTTCCGGGCGTATTATAGTGCCGTACCTATTCTAGCAAACTACCGGCCTGCAGCCGATGGCGCAAAACAAGGGTTGACAAAGGGAAGAAGCTAAGGGAAGATGGAGGGGGAGACGCCACGTGAGCCATCTGGTGGATAAAACCCGCACTTGACTGTGTCTGCCGGATATCCTGGTCTACTAGGACAAGGACTCGTAGTCTTGGAGGATATATTTGTATCCTGGAACATCAAGGGCTGTGAAATTACACACGTATTTTTTTTNGGATATATTTGTATCCTGGAACATCAAGGGCTGTGAAATTACACACGTATTTTTTTTAATGGTCTGCTCAACATAAGGATTATTAATGACTTAATCTAAAAAGCTGAGATGAGGTGTGTAGTTTAGAAATAATGCACTCTCATTAGTTTGAAAAGGAGGGAAATCCACAGTGAAAATTGTATATATTAAAATATCTCCATTGTATCTATTCGGGATTTAAACCCCAACCTAAAGTATTATTATGTATTTGAGGTGTTTAACTTTCATCTTTTTAAAGTTTTAACGATAATTTCAAGCTCCCAAGTCTTATCACTATGTCTCAATATTTTAACAACTCAAGCTTTTATAATATCTAGAATAACATTAGAATAATAACTCTCTAATTGTGTGACCGGGCATGAGATGTGAAATGTATAGAGCATAAATAAATATATAAAAATACTAATTTAATCAGTACACAGCTAGCCAATTACTTTTACTCGCACGTCTCGGTGTCGTAGTTAGCTATCGCGCTAGTTTCGTGTTGATATGGACTGCCGAGGACGGGGAAATTGAGGTTCGAATCTCGATCAGGTGAACTGGGGGTTGTTTTCCCTAAATGGTTTTCCACTTTCCCTCCACAAAAATGCGGGTTCCCTTCCTATATATTCAACCTTCCCAATTCCTAACCCATTAGCGTAGTTAGTACTTAAGCTTATAACCCGAACGGGTAGTAAGACACGGTGCTAAATAATAAATAAAATAAATAACTTAACTCAACCTATATTAGTTCCGGTAGTTGAATGGTCTAAGGTGTCACTCTATCAATAGATTGGAATACCGATGATTGAGAGGCTGGGTTTCGAATTCCGTTTGGAGGTACTTACAGGGTTTTCGCCTAGATAGCTTTCCTCTCTATCTCTCTCTCCGTGCAAATGCGAGTATACTTTATCTAAATTCTACCTCCCTCGATACGCCTAATATTACACTTGCCAGCCTGCGCCTGGATATTTACTAATCGGATAGTGTATCCGTATAAAAACAAACTCCATGGTAGGGGCCCGCAAGCGAGTTATACCAACCGAGCGACCGCCATTTTTAGCGGTGATAGTGCCCACATTTACGGATAGAGGGTATCATGTGGTCAGCACGAGCTCTCCGGCCGTTAATTTCAGTTTTCTAAACTGGAGCTGCTACTTATTTATTCAAGTAGCTCCTCATTCGTCCTCGCGGGACTGAGTTTGACCCCGTTACAGACCCACTATTTCTCAAATAAATTTTTGGAAGCACCGGGGATCGAACCTGGAATATCTGTAGCCAGGAGCTCTGTCCACTAGACCCCAGAGGTGGTCAGTGTACCCGTACCCGTATACACATAGTTAATATATTCGCTAGTACCATCTAGATTCAAACTAGGGTTCCTGCGTAGCGACGAATTTTGATGTCGATAGCCTTGCTCCCTTAAAACGAATAGTTTGTTTTTTCACTGCGTCTGGTACTATGTTTGGACTATACACATACATTAGTTACTCTAATGGAATAGGGATGGGGAAGGTATGATTTTAGAGTAAATGTACTCACATTTGTATGGAGAGAGAGAGTGTAAAACCACTTAGGGAAAAACCTCCAGTAAACCCAACAGGGATCAAACCCCAATCCTTTCATCACCGAGAATCCAATTTATCGCGGGAGTGACGCGCTAGACCATGCAATCACCGATGTAGTTAGACGAGTTAATCTGCGTGGTGTCGATCAGCATATTTTTTAAATATACTGCGTCTTACTACCCGTCTGAGCTAGCCACATTCACACCAATAGGATAGGGAAGTGGAAGGTAGAGCTTAAAAGGAAATGTACCCACATTTATTTGGAGGGAGAGGAAAATCATTCGTTAGTGAAAATACTCTTAGTATACCCGACTGGGATCCGAACCCCGTCACTGTCAAACCATAACAGGCGAGGATCTTATTCTGCGTGGCCACCGATGCGGGTTCGATCCCCATAGACTCACCTTGTTTTCGATGTGTTAAAACTTGTCTATGTGTCTACTGTCGAGCAGATTGTATGTGAGATAGTGATAGGAACGTGTTCTAGAGACGTGTGGATGCGTGTTTAGTGTGTGCTTGATGAGTATGTGGCAGTTGTGCATCATATGTATGCGTCACCCTCCGCTATCTATCCCGCTTGCACCTTCTTTTGCTATTACCAGCGTCATGTGCCTCTCATTGTTCCAACTGGTGTATTGTTCTTGACTGCCTCAGTATTCCTTGCGCCGAGTCGAGGACTTGGGCGTCTGCGTGACCGTTCCTTATTTAGAGCCAGATATAACCTATAACCATCTTACAATCCTTTAATTTATCCTTGAGACTACCTTTTTCAGGGGGGATTTATTGGGGACAATCCCTTAAATAAGACTTATATCCCGTACTGGTTTGTTAAATAAATTAATTCAATTTGGAAAGTAATATTGATCAGAATAATATGCGAAACAATAGATTCATCGGTTGTTATTTATGGTTATGAAATTTGATTTCTTACCTTAAATGACGAGAAGAAATGTAGTGTGTTTGAAAACAAAATACTTTAGTCTAAAACGAGATAAAGATAATATATAGTGGAGTAGGTTACATAATGATGAGTTACATTCCCTCAACTCGTCACCAGACATTGTGAGTATAATCAAATCTCGCAGGTTTACGATGGGCAGGACACGCAAAGTGGATGCAAGTAACTAGAGCCGCGCTCAAGGTATTGACTTACAAACTTGATGGGAATATACCAGTGGGAATATCTAGACGCAGACGGGAGAAACTGAAAGAGATAGGGTGTAACGAGGGGGCCTTGATATAACCAGTTCAGGATAGAGATACGTGGTGACGTACTTTTGTAATTGCGGAAATGAACTTTCAAGTTTCTAATGCTTTATTTATTTATTTATTTTAGCACCGCGTCTTACTACACGTTTGGGTTTTACTCATATGTACCAATTACACTAATGGGTTGGGAATTTGGAAGGTTTAATTTAGAGGAAGTGAACCCGCATTTGCAAGGAGAGATAGAGTGATAAACCATTTAGGAAAAACCAGCCAAAGTTCTCCCGACCGAGATTCGTACATCAATCTCCCCGTCCTTGGCAGTCTAGCTCATCACGAAGCTAGCGCGTTAGCTAACTACGCCACCGAGGCGGTTTCTAATGATATAGAGTAAGTACGTTAGATAAAAGGTTTTAATCAAGTCATTTGCTAAAATGTTTAAATGTAAAACCTGAAAACAATGTAAATCATCATAGCTAGCGAAGAGTATTACTCACTTTTTCTAATAATAGTAATAATAATAATCTTAACTTTTGGTTCTAGCTGTGAGAAGGCTAGTTCACTTATTTAATGTGATTGTACAGTATCGTATCAATTTCATTATAAACATTGTTATATTATGTCATAGGCCTAGTTTAGTGACGCTGTGTAAAGACTGGAATAAACAAACACGACAGGACAAACCAGGATGACTCAGTAGTAGAGCATTGGCGTACAAAGTCAAAGGTTCGATTCCCGTGTCCAGACTGTCACTTTACACTTGATTGACTTTTATCCAGATATCAGAATTGATCCTGTGGAAAACCACCACGTATCAGTTTGTGATATGCATGGATTAATAATACAAGTGCATAGCAGCATACTGTCAGTCACGAGAAGTCGTGGATTGTAATTTGTAGATAGCTCTGAGTGGCCGATACTTTACCAGCTACCACATAATATATATTGAATACACCAACAACAGTGAAAGATGGCTCTGGCTACGAGACGAACCAGGATGGCTCACTGAATGAGCATTGACACGCAAAGCCAAAGGCTCCGGTTTCGATTCTCGTATTCATATCTTCATTTTTCACTTAATTTAATGACTATAAGATGATCACTGTGCCATTTAAATGGCAACTACCTTCTCCATATCTCAGCAGCTATTTTAGAATTACTGTCTCCGAAAATGTCACTTTAGGTTATTTGAAGTACTTAAAGCAGCATACATTATAGAAAACTTAACATTTGTGTTTTACACGCAATTTTAGGTAGTTTTTTCTTTCTTTCTTTTTATTTTGTAGTATTTTTTTTTAGCTTTGTATCTTTTCGACCGGTTCTTAGATGTTTTAAATCTGTATTTTACAAAGCCCAAGTGGGACATCCAACAAATGTTCATGTAACTTTTCACCCCTGAATCTTAGCGTATGTCTGATAAAATCGAATTTCTGTATTTTTTTTACTAAACAAGTGCATACGAAAAAGGGGAGAGTTTTTGAGGGGGGTTTAGAGCTCAACTCCCCCTTCTCTACCCATCCTGTAATGGATTTTTGCATTCTTCCTCAATACCCATCTAAAGCTTATACCTCCGAGAACCCAAGTATGTTTTAAAAACTTAAACTTACTTAAAAAATATATTTTAATGTTAGTAAAAAATCCTTTACTTTCCCTGATTTTGAACTTCCCTGAAAGTCGTACCTTGATTTTCTTATGAATGGACATTTGGAGTACTTTTTTGAAAATACAAACTTTTTTTTACGATATAAACGATAATACTTCACTGGGGCTCTGCGAGTACTTGCATTTTGAGCTTCGAGCCGAGCTTGTCATTAAAGCTCGAGATCGAGATCCAAATTTTTGTAGGTCCTTCATTTTAGAGTTTCCTCTTGCGGTACATACAAATCAGTTTTTAAAATGCAATTCTCGATATAGGCTATTCAATTTAGATGATTTCGGCAGTTTCATTTATAGATCACTTGATTAACTTGAAAGATTGTTAAAATTAATATCAAAATTCACATTAATAGCATAAGAGCGTTTTCGACCGGTAAAATAATTCAATATTTGCGTCCATTTTGAATTATCCTCGATTGAAGTTACATTGCAATGACAAAGCAATGAAAATAAAACTAGTTGGATAGATCACTAAACACCCAAATAATTAATCATTATTTTTACTATTTTTCCATAGTCCCTTTCTAAAACTATAATTTCGGTTGAGTTAAAAATTTAACAATGAGAATGCATATTGATTGTTTTCAAACTTAAGATATTTAAACTTATATTAATACGTGTCACTATAAAACTAGCATTAGTTACCATTTTGTTTTAAAATTATGTTAATTAATTTGTCTAAAATCAGTGTTGATTAATATTGCAATAAATATTAACCAAACTTACTGTATTTAATTAATTTTTTAAATAGGCCCTACTATTGTTTAATAGAAATAATAGCCTATGTTTACCATCTTATTTTTTATTTTAAAGCATGAACATCGACTTTTATAAGCATTAAAAATTGAATTTCAATAAATTTAGGGGTGAGATAATTTCCAGTTGAGATCCCACAATGTTCCTAGAGGAATGATTTCCACATTTTACTATATAACTAGTGTCATTTTATAGGTATTAATTTATCAAAAGTTAGCGCTAAATATCACATGACTTGACGTATGATTACATGAAAGTGGCTTTATTAACTCTTTTTTTTAACCTGTCAGATTCATCACTTCGTAAGAAAATTGGGGTATAGAGCGACTATACACCCTTACTAAAAACTATCGCTGTTTTATTTATCCTGCGCGCTGTGATAATATGAAGCAAAGGTTTTGAATGATAAAGATAAGAAGTTATCTGGATTGTGAATGGTGAGGTAAGGTGAAACGTGCGTGTTGCTTACAATTGAGTCTCATGTCTTTTTTTCTACTCTCTCAAGATCGCGTGTGGAACTTGAGAGAAAGAAGGGAGAAGGGGGGTAGAGTGGAGGCTGTGGTAATTTTCCACTGTCTTCTTCACTCTCCAGTCCATCCTCTGGTTGGTCAGACTGTGCGTGTGTGCGTGTGTTGGTGGAGGAGCCCTTCTAATCTTGAATCTGGCACTTCCCTGGAGACAATCTCTGATCCGGGCCACCATTCAGTCATACGTTATAGGAAGGAGAACATGCCCCTCCCTCCACCCAATATGTCGATAATTTTCTGAAAAATTCTTTCGCGTGCCCATAATATTTGTTTTTTTAGAACCGCATCTTATTACCTGTTTAGGTTATACGCCTATGTAGGCCTACTAACTACGCCAATGAGATAGGGATGAAGAAATTCTAATGAAGAAGAAATGTATACGCATTTACGTGGAGGGAGATTGGAAAACCATTTTGGTGTCCATTAATGAACAAGAAGTATTTTTCCATCACTCAAGTACACGTCAAATTTATTGCGCGCATAAAAATATGTCCATATATAATTATAATAATAATAATAATTTATATACCTTATAATTTTCAGATCTGCTTATGTGCACTAAATTCCAAGTCTTCAATAAAGGGCAATTTCCCTCCATGCTATAATTAAAGCACAACTACGAAAAATAAATGTTACGCCACAATCGTATATTTTATTCTGGTTTAGTAAAATTTAAAAAAAATCGTCTATCATGTAAACTACCTTTAACTTTAAGTGAGTTTTCCTCGGAAAGAAATAAAAAATTATTTTGTCACTCATGTCAAACAATCTTCAGATATTAATTTAGAACAAAACTATTAAACCCTTTTTAGTAAAACCATTTCAATAATTTTGAAAATAAGTCATCAGTTAACTGCTCTTAAATTAATTTCTACTGTTAAAACAAACATATATTCTTATTTATTTTTCAAAATACATCCCAGAACCCATTTTGAATAAAATCTTTAAAGCCATTTTAGAGCAATCAAATTTTCAAAAATCAATCATTAGTAAAACTACACGTAAATGATTCCCCCGTACCCCTTAAAAACAAGTAGAGCTATACAATGTTATTTATTATGAAAAAATACTACCCAAATATTCATTTGATTAGATTATTGTTTGAACCATCTTGAAACATTTCAGATTTTCAAAAATCAGTCATCATCAAACCACCCTTAATTTTAGAACTAAAGTCAAAAACACAATTTAGCCTTGAGGTGTGATTGATTAGTGATTATATAACATAAAAATATCACGTTTTCACAGTGAAATCCATAAACCATCATAATTTCGAGATAAAAAAAAGAAATATTCACGATTACATTACTTTTCTCTTTTTGAAGAATAAACCGGCCTCGTGGTATAGTGGTCAGAGCCATTGCCTGCAGATATATAGGTCCTGGGTTCGATTCCCGACTGGTAGTGGGAGATTTTTCTTGAAAGGGGAATGATCCCAATGGTCGCAAAAGTTTGGCTGGTTGGGATTAAGGTGGGGGATGTAGGGTACGCGAGAAAAAGTAAGTTTTCTTGCAATTTTTTTATATCAAATTTTTTTTGGCCAAAATAAATCAAATATTTGTTCAGTACAAACATATAGTTTAGCTTTACTCACATGGTAGTATCAACAGTTGTTGAATATTCATCTAAGGATGTCCTGGAATTTAATCGCAACTTTTTTCTCCGTTTAAAAAATTCCTCATCTAATCCCACTAAACTCATGACAGATATTCAACAACTGTCGATATTGTTATGTGAAGAAAATTAAAATCTACGTTTGCACTGAAGATTTTTTTTTGGTCAAAAAAAAGTTTTGCTATAGAAACTGCTTAAATACTGGCCTTTTCTCGCGTTCCCTACGTCCCTACCTTAAGGCCCTCTGCCCTGTCGAGTGCAAATCTAAAACCTATTTTGTGCGATGGCGGGCGGGAGGGTGAAAGTCGTGGCGTGGATTCACAACCTACCAAAGTATCCTTCCGCACCAACAAGAACAGATGGATCACGGAAACTGTAGATGGCGATAGCTACCGGACCGGTCCCGTCTTGCGGAAAAAACATATGTTTGGAAATATCAGTTTCCTCGAGAACAAGTGAAATTTTTATGTTAATATTTTCAATATCCCTTCTAAGATAATGTATCGATGTTTATTAATAGTTACATTTTCTTATTTTTTGTTATGAAACTGGCAGTTTTCTATTGAAAAAATGTCAATTCTATTGATATTTGATCATTGTTAGAATTAAAGAGGAGGTGTGTATATAAAAAGTATAACTTAATCAACATGTTTCTATTCATGAATAACCCGTTTCCGAAACGAAAATTTCAAAACAATAAAAATTCTTGAAGATAACAGTTTGTTCACATGGCTCTGCATTCCCACGCCAAATGAGGTCCAATCGCCTTAAGCTAGGTTAATATCTTCATTTGCTCTAGCCTCTACCCCGTCATATTCATTATCACCCCCTCATCTCATAGGGACATGGAAAGAGCCTCCACGGAAAGGATGTATGACCATTACATTCGGGCGTCCCCTGGGCAACGGTACATTATTACTGGCTTAACCGGTCCCGCGGTATAGGGATCAGTGCTTCTGGCTATGAACCTATGGATACGGGGCTCGATTCCCGGCTGGCACCATGAGTATTTTTCTCGAAAGGGGAATTATCCCACTAGTCACCAGAGTTTGATTGGATAGGCTTAAGTTATGTTTAAGTTCATTATCGGCTCCACACCTTTATAATTACTATCATCACATCATCTCATTGCGGATACGACGTGTAGGCGACCTTCATAGGTGTACCCTGGGTAACGTTCTGTGCCAACAGAGCTGCTAAAGGTCTACACACACAGGTGACCGATCTCTCCTGGTCAAAGATGACATAAGTTACACTTTAAAAAACTTTTAAAAAATATACAAATTCAGACCAATCGGACGGGACGTTTGGGGCAGCCTTAAGTAAAAAAATGAGAGGTTGTTTGGACCAACTAAAGAGAACGCTTGGGCCAAGGTGATACAACATTCTCCCACCTAACCTAACCTAACCTAAACTAAGCTAACCTTTGATGTTAAGGATCTTTAATAGCCACTGCCCGTGTACATAACTACTGGCAAATATATAACTTGTAAATAAAACTTCCTTTTCTAAAAAAAACAACCCAAGGTTAATGTTTCTTGNTTAATAATTAAAACTCTGAATATTCCGTGGGCATTTTCATTCGTGTTTGGTCAGCAGCATACCCCAATATCTTTAAAAGAACTCGTGGTTCACACGTCTACGTGTGAACGGCCTGTGGCCCTCCCAGGTCACGTGCGCCCCCACGTTACAATATTATATTCTATAAAAAAAACACTGGCTAATCCTTTCACAAACTAAGCTACAGATTGATGTAGCCCAGGCACACCATTATCACTATTATTATTATTATTATTATTATGAACAAATAAAATCAACCACACTGAAAGTATTTTGGTTCTTTGTCCCCTTATTTGTGTAACTGAGCTATGTACTGTCAATTAAAAACATTAATTACCTTTTACAAGCCGATAAGATGACAGCTATAATAAGCCGGTAAATTTCCCCAAGTACCTCCAACCCATCATTCAGGAGAGATTATAAAATGTGAAGGCAGTAAATAATGACTAATCGAGTCTGCCTGTCCTATTGTTTGCAGATGTTATCTTGGTTGGGGGGTGAGTAATCCTTAGATAACACCACTGGATCTGGTTTACACCCTCTTATCTCGCTCGACATTACCAGTTCTTGCGCCGGGGAAGGTGTTCGAATGGAACCAGCTCGCATGACTTCTTCACTCTTGTACAAGGCAGAGGAGAAAACATGGGAGAGTTGGCATTTTAAAACAATAACATTTTAATTGTTTTACTGTGGGAACTTAACCCCATTTAGAAACAGCATTTTCCGTATTTTATGCTAGTTAGGGCCAACTTTGGCATCATTTATTTGTTCTTTTGTGTTTGTGTTTTTCCAAATATAAAATAGGAGATTTCCCTATTGGTTTTGTTTGTGAAACTGTTTTATTATTTCATGATAACGTTTTATTGGCAATGAAAAATAAATGTATATATAAAATAAAACATGTAAAAGTACTTACGTACTTAATCCATGGCACTAGGAACGTGAAAGTTCATTGGCGCACTTACAAAAGTACGCTACCTACTTTATCTTGAGCTGGCTCTATCCAGTCCACCTCATTACACCCAATCTCTTTCAAGACCATGTTATCCTCATATTCGCGTCTAGGTCTTCCCACTGGTCTCTTCCCATTGGGTTCACCAGTCAATACCCTGAACACGGTTCTAGATTCTACCATTCGCGCTGCATATCCCACTCAGCGTAATCTAAGAGACTTCCTAACAATGTCTTGTGATGAGTACATGGTATGTAACTCATCATTATGTAACTTCCTCGACTTCCCAGTAACTTCATTTCATTTTGGACCAAATATCTTCCTGAGCATCTTGTTTTAAAAAAATCCTAAATTTTCTTTCGTCATGCGAGGTAAGAGACCACATTTCACACCTCATAAAGAACAACCGGTAAAATAATTGTTTGGTATATTCTGAGTTTTATATTCCTAGAAATCAGGAGAGATGTCAAAAACTAATTGACCTACTAATAGCATGCATTTCCTGATTGCAATCTTTTCCTAATATCTACTCTAATATTGTTATTGCTAGTTAAAAATTGTTCCTTAATATTTGTACTCATTAACTATGTCAAATGATATAATTTCGAATTCATCTTTAAATTATCGTCCTCAATCTGTGTTCTATGGTTGATCATATACGTAGTCTTACAGCGTTCACTTCTAAGGCTATTTCCTTACTAACCTCTAATAAAATATCTAAATTTCTTGCAACATCTTCCTTACTTGCTTGCCCAACAAATCTAAAGCATCTATTTATCCTAATAGCTGCAATATAGGCCTACCGTTTTATGAAACCGGCCCCGTTGTGTAGTAGTTAGTGTATGGCTACGAGTCTAGTGGTCCCGGGTTCGATTCCCGACTGTTAACTTAGGGGATTTTTCCGAAAGGTGAACCACCCCAATGGTTGCCAGGGCTTGGTTAATTAGGTTCAAGCTAGGTTTAAGAAGTGTTTCCCACTGGTTTCACACCCTCATACTCACTATCATCATCACCTCATCTCATCGGGACATGGAAATAACCTCCACGGAAAGGATTTACGATCGGTACATTCGGGCGTCCCCTGGGCAACGGTATATTAGTACTGCCTAATCTTCCCACAAACTGGTTTACAAATGATGTAGCCCAAACGCGCGTTTAATGTTGATCCTTTCCTACTCTCTTGTAAAAGTACCAAGTAATAATAATAATATTTAGAACCGCGTCTTACTACCCGTTCGGGTTATACGCTTTAAGTACTAATTACTCTAATGGTTTAGGAATTGGGAAGGTTGAATTAGTCAGCAGTCGAGCAGCTCAACACGACTAACGCGTTAGCCAACTACGCCACCGAAGCGGGTAGGTACCAAGTAGTTTCATCATTGCTTGCACTACTTGATTCTTACATTAGATGGCTAGAACTGACACTAGAAAGCACGTAAAAAAACAACATAAATATTCTTTGTGATGAAGGAGGGATTTCTGTTTTGTGTCTATGAGTGTACACACTCGTTCGAATTTTTATCATTTTGTTCAAAGAGCCCTATTTTTAAGACGGCTAGGTTGACTCATGTCCACGTGCAACATCCCAGATGCGGCTAACCGGATCGGACAGCCGCACAGCATCGGGACGTGAGCTATCGACTGGCTGCAGTTCGTAGCTTTGGTGAGCCTAGCAACAGTGCAGCCAGCCTTCACCCCCCNGCCAGCCTTCACCCCCCCCCCTCCCTCCCCTCCTGCGTGCCTTACCAACCCTCCTTATCTTCCCTCTCTCTCTCCTCGACACCCCTCTCTATTTCAGGGGTGGAAGACACGCCACTCTCCAGCATGGGTGTGTATAGTAGAATTTTGGTAAAAATACACTTTTTGGAAAAAAATAATTTTTTTGGTACTAGCAATGATAACATTTTACTGCCGTAATTTACAATTATTTGCAGACTGTGTATAGATATTAATTAATCATTATATTGATACGACAGAGTACCGCCGTTAGATATCAGGAACTAATAAAACAATATGAGAAGAGTGTATTTTAAGGAAATACACCAGCGATCGTGTGGCCAATATGAGAAACCACAAAACGGTAAATATTATCTTCATTGTACTCTGTCGGGGGTCCGATAGCTTATCTTTGTAGCGTGACTGCTTAAGATCCCAGGTTCGATATCTGGCATGGCCGAACATTTATTCATGGGTGAAATGTGGGTTCCCCTTTCACGGTAATGTGCTATTGGCCGGGGGTTGGGTGTTGGGTCTGTACTATACTTAAGTTAGATTATAAGAGTCGTGTGCTGATAGAATATTTGTTTAGAAAGTGCACTTTAAACACCTCAAATAAAAAATCTCTCTGAGATTGAATTCCGGTCTTCCAGTTCAAAGTCTCGTCAAGGAAAATTATTCGCAAATATAAGTGTCTCCCAAACTCTCTCCAGTCGTGTACTCTTTTCAGGGCCATGGCCTACCCAACAAACCCCTTCCGACTTTTCGTCAAATAAAATACAAATAAATTAATACCGGTTATATCGTATAGCTTACATTTTAAGTTGTGAGGGATCGTCTTGAAATTTAAAGTTTTTTCGGGGGGG
>CABFOW010001340.1:57907-127967 GCA_902141385.1 Timema californicum | reverse complement strand
TCTTACTTTTTCTTACGGATGGGAGGGAGGGGGGGGATCAAAATCCATCTTACGGAAGTTTTTTTTAAAAGTACTTCATCTATCCCTAATTTGAGATAGTTTCTATCCAGTCCTCACTAAACCCTATCCCTATCTTGAGCTAGTTTATATCTAAACTCTATCCCTATCTTGAGCTAGTTCTATCCAGTCCACCTCATTACACCCTGTCTCTATCTTGAGCTAGTTTATATCCAGTACATATCCAGACTCTATCCTTATCTTTAGCTAGTTCTATCCAGTCCACCTCATTACACCCTATCCCTTTCAGGTCCATTCTAATGTTATTCTCCCAGCTGTGTCTAGGTCTTCCCAATGGTCTCTTTCCATTGGGTTTGCCAGTCAATACCCTGAACAAGGTTCTAGAATCTCCCATTCACGCTGCATGTCCTGCCCACCTTACTCTACAAGACTTGATTATCCTAACAATATATTGTGGTGAGTAAAAGGTATGTAATCCATCATTATGTAACCTCCTCCACTACCCAGTAAGCCTCATCCCTTTTTAGACCAAATATCTTACTAAGCGTCTGGTTTTCTAACTCCCTGACTTCTTTTCGTCTTGTAAAGTAAGAGACCACGTTTCACACCCATAGAAAACAGCTGGTAAAATTATTGTTTTGTATATTCCGAGTTTTACATTCTTTGAAACCAGGCGAGTTGTCAACAACTTAATGACCGAGTAATAGTATACGTTTCCCAAAATGTTAAAATATTTAATTCGAGGATTACCAAGCATGGTTTATTTAATGGGCATTTACTGTAAAGTGTACAAAGTACTACTTACGTAACAATATCGCACAACGTTAAGAGTTAGAAGGCCCAGTTGTTGTTGAATATTTTTTTAATCGTGTATCGAACTTTTAACCTTTCATATATTTTATATTTAGTTTCCATTGATCCGATGTAGGGGGTTGCGTTGCTATCTGATGTCCTTAGATTTATCACATTATACTTGTTTCACGTCACACCATATTAATTTACATTTCTTGAGACAATTTAAAAATAAACCAACATAATTCTTTGGGTCCCAACTATAGATTATCCGCTTCGGTGGACGAATGGTCTAAGACGTCACTCTCGCAGTAGACTAGACTGCTGATAATGGCGAGATCGAGGTTCGAATTTCACTCGCGTATACTGAGGGTGGTTTTTCTAAGAAAATTGTATCGACGAGAGCTCTTTAAGTTGTGTTCAACTGACCATTATTTAGTGTAATTTAAAAAATATACAAATTTTAACCCAAATAATATTAATATTTAGCACCGCGCCTTACTACTCGTTCGTGTTATACGCTTTTAAGTACTAATTACGCTAATGAATTAGGAATTGGGAAGGTTGAATTAGAGAAAGTGAACCCACATTTGCGTGGAGGTAGAGTGTAAAACCATTTAGGAAAAACCACCCCCAGTTCACCCGACCGAGATTCGAACCTCGATCTCCCCGTCCTCAGCAGTCGAGCTCAACACGACAAGCGCGTTAGCCAACTACGCCATCGAGGTGGGTTGTAACACTAAATATAGTACTTAACTTTTAAAATCTTTCCCCTCGTATGTATTAACTACGCTAATATGTTAGGGATGAGGAAGGTTGGATTTAAGATGTAGCATACCTGCATCTGCGTAAAGGTAGAGTGGAAAATAATTTAGGAAAAAACACCTTCATTATACCTGACCGGGATTTAAACCCAGGTCTCCCTGTCATCGGCAATCTAGTCTACTGCGACAATGGCCACCGAAGTGGGTCAGCAAAAAAGGTTGACTTGGTTGAATTGTCACCTGGAAACAACTCACTGAGAATAAGCTAGACATTATTAAAACATTATTTATAATGTATAAATAAATAGAAATTTAAAAAAATGCTGTCCTTGATTTAGACCTCAATTGTCTAATGTTATATTACAAATAATATTTCTTCTAATTGTTATCATTCTTTTGAGTAAATAACTTAAGTTGATACAATACCGGTCGCGTTGTTTCTAGGTCGAATCTCAGCGCCAGCGAGTTGTTCTGGTGTGCTCAGCGCTGATCCGAGTCATCGTGAATAGGTTCGAGTCTTGGCTGGGTGTGACTTTTTCCATATTGTATATTTCACTTTGGTTTCCTCTCATGTCTCCAGGCGAATACTCTTGCACGTCCTTAAAATTAACCTCCCTCATCCGATTTAATTTTATTGATGTAAGTTGCGGATAGCCCAAACTGCCAATAGGACGCGTAGAAGTAGAATTGATATCAGCTCGGAATATTTAAAATTATGTTTTTAATGGTTTTAGTTCATTCGTGGAAAACCATTTAGTTAAAACCACCTCGTTACACATAGGCGTGATTCGAACCTCGACTTTTCTCTCACCGGTGGGTTATATTAATATTTAGCACCGCGTCTTACTACCCGTTCGGGTTATACGCTTTAAGTACTAATTACTCTAATGGGCTAGGAATTAGGAAGGTTGAATTAGAGGAAGTGAACCCGCATTTGCGTGGAGGGGGAGTGGAAAACTATTTAGGAAAAACCACCCCCAGCTCACCCGACCGAGATTCGAACCTCGATCTCCCCGTCCTCAGCAGTCGAGCTCAACACGACAAGCGTATTAGCCAACTACGCCACCGAGGCGGGTCGATGGGTGGGTTGTAAAAGACGAGACTGATGCCTTGTCCATGTCCCCATTGGTGTGGGTTACACAAGGGTTATTTAACTGCCTAATTTATGGCTGAGGCATGCACAGGGCTGATTTAGAGAAAGTGCATCCGTATCAACTTGGAGAGAGTATAGAAAAATCACAGTGATTAATTAAATGGGGGAAAATCACCCACATTGCACCCGGACGAGATTCAAATTTAGACCTACTTACCCGTCTTCGGCAATTTGGTTTATTGCGATCCTTACGCCTTAGACCTCTTGATCCTTGGCACGAAAAAAAACCTATGTTATCTTAACATGGTACACTCCGTAATACATTATCAGGTGGTTATATGTGCTATATCATAGGTTGGTTGAGTGTGTGTGTGTGTGTATATACATATTCATATGTATACATAAATATATACTTAGGGTGTATCTTAATATGTGGATACACTTTAACGGGGGACACGAGACCCAAACACAAGAAAAATGTACATGTATACATGTGTTCCATTTGACCTTGTTTCCGATCTAGTACTCCAGTAATATGTAGCTTCTAAACATTACAGGAAGTGCTCGAAATGGCCACCTCCGGCTAGAGTGCAAGCCTGCAATCGTCTTGTCGTAGAATGCCACACTCTTTACAAAATACCAGGTGTTTGGAATAACCAGAAATAAGTCAAATGGGATACAAGTTTTCACATGAATATTTTTCATAGTTTTTGTATCTCATGTCTACCCCTGAAGTGGGTTCCACATATTATGGTACGCCCTGTATATACAAACTTAACCCAGAGAACCAACCCTAGGTTAAGTGAATCGCATCTCTTCATATCGTGATTTACGCATGCATAAAGATAATATGTTTTTTGTGTCACTAGATAATAAAAGTATCTTAATAAACGTTTAGTATTAAAAAGGTAGAAAATATTTCCTTAGTCGAACCACATGTGGTGTAGCCATTTAAATGCCATACATTTCCTTTGGGTGTAACTAAATGTCGTATATTTAAATCATAAAGAGTTTTAAAAAAATGTGGTGCATGAAAGTCACCTCGAGTTGTAACATTCCAATATGTTGAAAGTCTTTACTTCTTTCTGTCACTTGTTGAGAGTCAAGGCTGAATTACAAATAAACATCCCCGCTTAAGTCAGAAACGAAACCGCTAGTGCCAAAATCCACTTGGCACTGATCTAATCGCGGAAAGCGTCTTTTTCCGCATGCACTCAATCCTGGTATTATTACTGTCTGTTTTAAAAACACTCTTATTACTTGGTTGAGCAATCTATTTTGTGAGTCACTGTTCTGGAATCTTTGATGAATATTGTACATCCCTAGCACTTAGATTTAGCTCTTTTCTCACACATTGCAGTCTTCCTCGATAAAATGAACTCAACTGCTCAAACTTTTATTATAATTATTATTTCTTTTTTTAAAAAAAGCACAGACTAATAATATATAGGTCTACATGTTCATAAAACGTTGTTTCGTTTGAAATCCATCATGACGTCAAAAAATAAATATATATATTATTTCCTTGTGCAGTTGTTCGTTGGTTTGTGTGTACACTCCGTTAAAACTGAAAGACGTACTTCGGTGACTACATGGTCTAAGGCGCTACTCTCGCAGTAAACTAGGCTGCCGATGACGGGGGCATTGAGATTCGAATCTCGATCGGGTGTACTGAGGGTGGTTTTTCCAAAATTATTTCTTACTCTACTTATATGCAAATTTGGATACACTTTCTTTAAATATAGCCTTCTTAATCCTTAAAACCATTAGCATAATTATAACAAAAGCGTATTACCTGAACGGATAGTAAAACGCGGTGCTTAAAAAAACACTGAAAGTTAGGGAAAATTGGAAATTCATGTCACCACAACGGCGGAGAAAAAAATATTACAATTATTGTATTTACATTCTTAGCCCGTTTAGTTAAGGATGTAAATATTATACAGTTATCTATAAGGAAGTATTATTGGAAGCTTTTGATAACTTTTTAGATAAACTTTATAATTAATAAATAAAATTATACATATTTATTAAATGCCAAATTTGACTGACTTTCAAGCAATGTTTGTGGTCAAAAGTAGACTTCCTATAAAAAATCAAGGTACAGCTTAAAATATAGGGCCATCATGTAGCTCGACAAGAAAAGACTGCTGCCTTCCAGGCTAAACAGAGTGCACATAAACAATCCACAGGTTGCTAAACGCAAACGAATTGACCCCAATGTGTTTGTATTCGTTTCGTCTAATACGTATCAGAATAGAATCTTAGTGAAATTCTTTACTGACATCCTAGTCGCTTATAAGAAAATAATGTTTATTTTAATCATAATCTTTGGGTTATTTGACGTCATAAGATTCTTTCTAGATGTTATTTAAGATCAACAAATTATTTCAAATATATATATATATATTTTATTTTTTTATTTTGACTTTTTTCTTCTTCTGACGATCGGTTCACAAATTGATAGAATATTTTTCGTCAAACTAAAAACTCGTTTTATCAAATTTGAAGTCAGTTGAGCTGAATTAAACAAAATGTTTTTCCCCTCGTGTTAATTTTTTACTTAAAATTTTGTTTTAATCTTTTGTCCAACGGATCTAAAAATAAAAATCCCATTTATCTTCAAACAATAAATCCCAAGTAAAAAATAGTTTGGCAACAAAAAAGAAGTTATACATAAAATATTTTAGTTATCAATTGCTAAATTCTAGAAATACACACAATTAAATCAACAAAAGATGTGTGCACTTTTGGCTTTACCAAGAAAAAGAAAACTCTGACTGTATAACTAAATCACCAAATGCAACCTGGCAGGTAGAGCGACTCCTTGCAGTATCACTGTAGTAAAATATTCCACAGTAGAGTGTCACACAATGGTCTCGAAACCTAGGGGATGAGTGGTTGATCGAGATAGAGGGGGGCGGGGATTGTTACTGAGCCAACCGACTCGGGAAGAACACGACGGGTCTACTCCCATGAGAAATCACGGTAAAAATATACCCTTCCTTCGCCGTTAGGGCTGTGTTTAGTTGGTTCAGAAATAAAATGCTGATGTAACTCTCTGCCTGTTCTAAACTGTACCGCGTGTGTTTCGAAGAGGTGGAAGATGAAGACAAGCAAGAGAGGAAAAGTATGAGAAAGAGAGAAAATAAAGCGAGTGGAGAATAGGACAGAGGTAGACTCGGCAGTCGGCAGTGGCGGCTCTTGGGGGGGGGAGGGGGGGGAGGCGAAAAGCTCGTCCTTGTGAATAGGGGCTGTATATATAGTCGAGATTTGGAGGTTAACCAATCGCCCATTCTATCTGATCTGTTTGAATTCGTATACCAGGAGATTTGGTGGCAACCGAGGTTATTCGATATTAAGTGGTTAGAGTGGTTGACTACACCTCTTAAGGTATATTGGTTCAATTTCAGGTGGCGATGGAGAATATATGATAATATTAAGTATAGATCTATACAGGTTCGTCTTATCAGTTTAGTAAATAGATAGGTGCTAGTACTGAGTGTATAATCTTGGGCTGTTAGCTTTTAACTTGACTTCTAATATAATCTGGGTATTTAGAAAGTTTACTTTTTTTTTTGTACTCAGTTTTTCTAGCCTTTCATGATAACCGGATGCTTAAACTAATGGGATTGGGGGATGATGGAGGTAGGATTAAGAGCAAATGCACACCTATTTATGTGGAGAAAAAGGGTAAAACTATTTAGTGAAAAAAAACCCACCCTCATTACACCTTAGACCTTATGTGCCCAACGAAGCGGGTACAATTTACATAAAATACCATTAAAAATAATGACTGTATGGCGAACAACGGATCACTTTTGTGCTTTTTTGAAATGGTATCTACTATTCACTCCATTTTGCAGCTGTTTATACGTAAAAGTCAATAGACGTATTTGCACTGACAACTGGGTATTTTGTAGCAATATTTGTGGTTAGTCAAACGCATGGTGAGGAGTGGAGGTATTTTTAAATAAAACACGAACATATCACATTTTTTGCTCTGTCACCCGCCTTCAAAGAAGTCTCTATTAATCTCGTTTGCGTTGCTATTTGTGCTTACATACTTACATACATCCACTGCTGTTTCTAGCCTCTGACCTTGGTCACTTTTTTTTATTCGACCCATTGCTATTTGTGCTATCATCTTTGAATAAAACCTTAGAAATAAATGTATCTATTCTTTTAGTTTAGAACGTTGGAAAATAAAGCTATTATTCTCGTTAAGGGTATGCAACGTGCATTTTTTTAAACCAACTAGTTATACTGGCTCACGGCCTAAAAACTAACTTAACTCTAGAATATAAACACGATCTACTTCATCAGCCGTCAATCATCATTGTGATCATTCTTACGGGCATGCCGGGAATTTAAATTGGGACCCGATATCAAATAGGTATTCGGAACTGCTGGTCACTAATGGGAGTAGATCATGTGTCTTAAAATAAATTTATCGTCTGGTAGAACATACATTGTCAACTAAATAACTTGATATTACTACTAATATGATATTTACTATAACTATTGGCTAAGAAGCTCATTTATGCCCTTAAGGGTGTGTAAACAATGTGTTTGCAAAAGGCCCCGTGATTTGGGAGGGCCCCCGCGCTTGATTAGTCGACAAAGGGAAAAGATAACTTGAGGTGGGACATTTTTAATCGCGTGCTATATAGGCGATCTAGCAAATACTGTCAGAATGTATAAAACAAATATAAACATAATCACTTGGTATAATTTGTTGAACAAGTTATTTGAATTCTCCACCGATTTGCATCTGTCTGTCTGTCTGTGCTGGATATATCTCACAATTACTTTTGAACGCACTAACCGATTTAATTCAAACTTGGCACAGTTGTTCTTTGTATCTTTATACAAATCAAGTTTGTTGGACAAGAAATTATAACCAAGTCTTGGAGAGAAATCAACCCTTATATGTTTTGTTTTTTCAAACACGACTGCAAGCATTAATTATTATATGCATTTTTCTTTAAGTACATTTACAAATAACTTAAACATCTCAAAATTGGAAATATAGGTGAAAATACTATAATTCCATTGAACCAAAATTAAGTTTTTAACATCTCAAAATTGGAAATATAGGTGAAAATACTATAATTCCATTGAACCAAAATTAAGTTTTTAATTATTTGGAGGGGAGGAGGAGGTAGGGAGGCAGATAGCTCGGGGCTCCTCAAATGAAGTTCACCCAGGGCATCACGTCTGCTAAGGGCCTCCCGGGTCAGATAGGCTGTATAATGTTCTCATTTCCACTGAGCATTATTTGATACGAAGGCTGTATCCGAATTCTTGGACCTGCACATAATAAAGTTTCCCAGCCGATTGTCGACAGTCAACCAGCCATCTGTTGCTTGTTTTTTGATGTGCGAGTTTTAGGACTGTTTTTACACGCGTCATTTGTTTGACGTCTATGAAGCATGTCTGGATGTTGCTTTGGGGTTATACATAAACCACCTAACTCTGTTGATAGAAGGGGAAGATCTAATGTTTACATGGTGTTACATGGAGGTAGTGTGGGTTCATGCCAGTGTTACGTAACACAGATCTTATACATAAATTATAATGTTGAAAAAATTATGTTACTCTTCATAAATAAAACTAATAAAGTCTTGTAATAAAATTCTTTGAAATTATCTATATTCAAGATTTAAAATGGATTCTAAATAGTAATATTAAATCTGAGTCTCTCTTTTAGTGTCACAAAATTTTCCTTAGGAAATAATTACATTTACTCTTGATGTGAAAAGTTACGTAACAGAGGGGCGAAGGGTCAGGGAACCTTGATCTGAAATAATTTTTAGTTAAAATAATTAATATCGAAATCCTAATAAAATATACTTTTCACGGTGATGTACAAACTGATTTTACAAATTAAAGAATGATTTAATGTGGATTATCAATTACTGGGCAGATTCCTCTAAAAAAAAGACTAAATGTCTAGTTGGTGTTACATGACAGGAATATCGGGGTTCATTTCCCGGTCAGGTGTATTGATGGTGGTGTTTCTAAACATTTTTTCACTCTACGCAAATGCTGGTAAACATCCTCTAAATTCAACCTTCCTCATCCCTAACATATTTGCTTGGATTAGTACATAAGCGTATAACTCGAGCAGGTGCTGTGCTAAAAAAAAGGGATGGAAGGTAACCCGGGTTAAGGTACGTATTTTTTCAATTTCTATGAAAAAACAACCTCTTTTTTATTTTACCAAAATAAATCAAATATTGTTCCAGTAGATAATTTTAGTTTAATTTTATACACATTGTAATCTCAACAGTTCATGAACATCGTGGTCGGATTCCACGTTAAACTGTAGGTCCTCCATTTCATCTCACAATCACCCTATCACTACACATTAGCGTAAGTGCGTATATCCTGAATGGGTAGTAAGACGTGGTGATAATAATAATAGTAATTATAATAATACAAACTTTTCATTTAAAAGGTTTCTGGTCAAATGCTGCGTTACTCATGACTTATGATGATATATCGCGAATAGTCAGCACACAGGCACTAACGTATGAACAGCCAAACGTGATAACTGTTCTTCATACTAACCCTAAGGGTAGACCTAGATCTACTGTTCTTACTAGTGTTTTACCGTTTATCTTACAACTATATACTGATAATGTTCCTTTCGACTCACCCCACCCAACAGTTTCCCCTTAAAATTAATCACCTCTTAACCTTTTGTGTCAAGCGCAGCAATGACAACGACAGTGTAGTGACTCAACGGCCATTATTCCAGTTCAGTTATGACAACTTGGCCACGTGCGGGTTGTTTGTGAAGTCGGGTTGAGTCACGGCATAGCGTTATCACCTGGGCTAACTCGGCCACGCAAAGGAAGGTTGGGTGGGCCTTCTTGCCTTTTGTCTACTGTCGCGATGATTTAATCAACACTCCATCTACAGTAGCCCCATGGCTTCTTTGTTGCTGACTGACAGCTCACAGCTGACTTCTGACAGTCATCATTTAGGTATATCCCTACATTTTGACTGTCGGAAGTGACAGCTGCTAAACACATGTTTTTGCAGATCATATGGTTCGGCGTAGGGAGTCATAATTTGGTCTGATAACTTTTCAAAGTCGTCAGCTGTGAGCTGTCAGTCAGCACCAATGAAGCCATGGGGCTACTGTAGTTGGCTTTACTTTTCAGCTTCTGTTTGCCTGATACGAAGGTATCATTCCACCTACTATTCTCACAGGACATCAAGCGACCGGATTGTCCGGGATATTATATTCAAGATTATGTTCGAAACAGAAAACTTATCCAAGCGCAGTTTTCTGAAATGCTCATTTAATAACGACGATGTTATGATCAGTACAGAAGTTTTATATAAAAAAAATATGTTCACTAGTCTCAATCAGGGCTAGAGAGTCGGAGCCGATAAAAATGTACAGACTCCAACTTCGGCTACAGAATGAAAGTTTATAATAGCATAATAATATATGATAAATATATAATTTTATTATTTTAGGATCAATATTTGTAATTTTGATTGACAAATGTATCCACTTATAAATTCATAAAGCCAAAGAAGCTACCTACAGTAAGTTTGGTATTACAAATGAATATACATTAGTCATTTATGAATAGTCCGAGTTGGAGTTGGATTCAGACAGCAGAAAAGTAGACAAGTCCGAGTCGAAGGTTTGGCGTACATATCCCACAGCCCTGGTCTCAATTCCATTGGTTTTTTTTAACGGTTGACTCCAGGTTATAGCACCAAGATTGTATGTTGCATTGCAAAATAGTTTGATCCACATCAATCAGTAGATTTAGTACTCTGAAAGGGGTTCATTGTCTGATTTTGATGTTTACGGTGAGGATGTAGGGGACAAGAGACAAGGGCAGAGTATTGCTTTAGTACAAAAAGTTAACTTTTCTTCGCAAGGTAGTATCAACAGTTCTTGAATATCTGTCAAAAGTGTTCTGGAATTTAATGACAACTTTATATCTTCATTTAAAAAGTTTTTCATATAATGCTGCTATGCTAATGGCAGGTATATATATACATACACATTCAACCACAAAACTGCGTTGTCTTTTTAAACAGAGGCGTAGAAGGATGTCTCCATACCTTGCAACTTAACAACTTAAGACAAATAAATCTTACCACCCGCTCTCATTTAAAATATCGTAATTTTGAATAAATATTTGAATATTAAATTATTGAGATGTATAATTCCCTATCATTACAATTGTTTGAAAAAATGTTTTTTTCTAAATAATTTTATTTTAGTCTATTTTCATTTTATCTAGTTTCTTCTTCAGAGATTTCTCCCCATTTTAAATGGTTTGGCGTTGTCAAAAAATAACGACGTATTTGGGATAGTGGTGATGGTTTTGTTTGTCTGGTCACTATGGTGTGTGTGTGTGTGTGTGTGTGTGTGTGTGTGTGTGTGTGTGTGTGTGTGTGTGTGTGTGTGAGTTTCAAACCATCACATCGATGGTTGTTTTTGTTGTATTTGACGTCAGACCGGTAGAAGTGATTTTTTATTTTGTTGAAAAATAACTCACGTTTGAAAGGTGCAGCTAAATAAACCCATTTTCCTATTACTTCCCCGTCTTATCCTGGTTCAAGCTTCGGCGTCGACATACTTCGAGTTGGAAGAGGTAAACCACTCTAGTAATAATTATTGGTTGTACAGTCCACGCTCACTGTTTTCCCGCCTCGCCTAGTCGTTGTATTGTATGATTGGAACCAACTATACGTATTATATTGTTGACCCGGAGGTCTAGGGGTGAGGTGCCGGACCTCTGTGCTGGGGTCCGGGGTTCAATCCTTTGTCCCGGCACAGATTTATCTGATTGCCAAACCCTTCCTTCACCTCTGACAAGACATCTTGTGAATGTGGGGAATGCCAGGCCTCCACCGTGATTCGGATCCCACGTTAAACTGTAGGTCCTCCACTACCATTACAGATTAGCGTAAGTGCCTATAAACCGAACGGGTAGTAAGACGCAGTAATAATAATAATAGTTTGACTTAATTGATATAGATATCTATGATATTTTCAGTTCTTTTTTATTATGATAGTATAGCATAAATTAGATAAAATAAATCTCTGTTTGTAAATAGCATAGATATATTTAGAGCAGGCCTGGGACATATTTTTGAGTTGAAGGGTCACTTTGAGAATTTAAATACAAGAATGGGCTGCAAAATAAATTACAATCTCATGGAAGACGAAATATATTAGTTAAAAAAATAGTATAGACAGTTCAAAATAAATGGTACGGTGCACCGCAAAGAAGTTCTCTCGTATCGTGAAATGGAAATATTTAATAATAAAAACTCCTAAGATTTGTGAAATAAAATAATATACAATGTTGGGTGGACACTCCACCAAAGAGAATAAATGAAATAATATAATATACACTGTTACATAAACATTTAGAAGAGAGGAATATCTCTGTATACCAAATAACATAAAAAAATTCACATTTAAAAATACCCCCAAAAATATATAAATTTTATTATAGCTCAGAAACTATTAATTTGATTAAAAAAATGTATTTCAAATAAAAGAGATTTAGTATCTTCAGTACCACAATTTTCAATTATAAGTTATTTTGTATCTCAAATAGCTGTGGAAATATGATCAAATTGGGATATTTTCGCTTATGTAAAGTACCCTCGAATTCATTTTCATGGGAAAAGGAGGGCTACATATTTATTTGTAATGTTAAACAGCGCTTATATACAAAACGTAATCTACCCGTCTGGCCCTGAGCACAGATCTAAATCGGTATGATGGCTTTTGTTCAAACTTTATATCCAGATGTCAAAGGAACATTAACAAAAATTAAGCCCAGCCCTCAAATTAAGGGTAGTCTACAAATGAGGCATATTTTTCGAAAATGGCTCAAACAATTTTGCTTAAAATGTATATCTAGGGAATGTATGAACTCCTAAATAACACTGTGTGTACACTTAGTTTTTGGGCAAAAATTCGTTAAAGGGTAAATTACTGATGAGTGATTTTTGAAAATGGCCCCAACGATTTTATTTTAAATGTAAATTCGAGGAGTGTTTGCCGTGTCAAATAAAACTGTATACTTGTTATTTGTCGGAAGGGGGGGGAATTCGTTAAAGGGCAGCGCCTTTGGTAGTCGAAGACAATTTTACCACCGAAGAGGTTGATATTTATTTACCATTTGGATGGAAAGACGAGCCCGTATACAAATTATACATGTCAGCACCATCCGGGAATCGAACCAAGCTCCCCAATACTTGATAGTCGGCCACGCAAACCATTCAGACACGGGAACTTAAAACAAAACCGTTAGTTACGTTTGTGTATCTCCATTAAAACATTCATTCAGATAGTGTCCATTAGTCGTGTTTGAAATAACCCTAGTGTTTTGAATAACTCCTATAACTCTCTCAACATAAACTGGAGAGGCTGTTGATCCAGTAACACATGGACATGGATTGGAGGGAGTATAAAACGAGCCTTGCCAAAAATTTACGCAAGTTTAATTTTTTTTTTATACACCGTCGACCTTTCCAACTCCTTCAGGAGCGATAAATTATTTATCTTGTTCNTGTATGGACCATATTTTAGATTTAAAAAAAAAAAAAAGAAGTGAGGCCTCGTGCTAGCGCCCCTTTCATTTACGCAGATATAAATCTTTTGGCGATATTTATGTGGGCTCTTTGCTAGTTCGGCAAATGTTTATTTTTATCACAGTGACGAATTAAGCGCAGGAAGGTTTGGTTTAGTGTAGAGTCTCTCAGATGAAAGGGTCGCCTGTTCCTTCTCGGGCTGTGTCGTGGAGTGGGAGTATTTATAGCCTATGAGAGATTGTGGGTTTGACTTCTAACAATGTCATAATGTAACCTTGTTTTGTCGTCATGTTGGTAAATGATTAACGTTTAAGAATAAGCCGTGAAGTTGGAAAAAGCAAAATAAACAAATCAAAAAAGTAGTTTGGGTAGCACCTCCCCTGTGAGTCAGTAAATCAAGTATGACGAGATATGAGTAGAGGGTCGCTGGTTCCAATCCAGCTTCAGGGACTTGAAATAACGGGATAATGTGTCCTCCCAGATCGTCAATTCCCTCTTATAGCCATGATACTACGTCTTATCATAAGTTTTCATGCCTCAACGAAAAATGTGGCGTTCTTATTGTATTTTTTTATTATTATTGACTTTTTCTTTGCACTACCTTTCCGGGCTATTCGTATATTTATATAAATAGAGTAAGAGCGTTGAAGAAAAGATTTATAAATGCACCCGCATTTACATGGAGGGAGAGTGGGAAACCATTTAGGAAAAACAACTCGGTAAGGCTATACCCGACCGGGTTTCAAACCATGGGCTCCCCATATCCGGCAAACTATTTTAGATAAGTTTGCCACTACGTTCGTGTGTCCACCAATGCGGATGACATTTTATTATTATTAATTTTTTAGCACCACGTCTTATTACCCGTTCGGGTTATACGCTTAAGTACTAATTACGCTAATGGATTGGGAATTGGGAAGGTTGAATTTATAGGAAGTGAACCCGAATTTGCGTGGAGGGAGAGTGGAAAACCACCCCCAGTTCACCCGACTGAGATTCGAACCTCGATCTCTCCGTGTTTGGCAGTCGAGCTCAACACGACTAGCGTGTTAGGTAACTACGCCACCGAGGCAGGTTTTACTATTATTAAATGTTCTGTTTTACGACAGGTCCATACCTAGCTTAGACCTACGCCCCTGTCCTCTGCCTCCTCCTTCAGATCCCAGAATTTTCTTCTTTCCTTCAAGTCATCCGATATTTTAATCCTCCTTCCTAAACTCATCTTTCCCTCAACCTTTCCTTCTATGACGTCATGCGTAAGACAGTTCTTCCTAAGGATTTGTCCGAGCCAGTTTGCTTTGTACCGAAGAATCACATCCAAAATGGTTTTCTTCTCATCCACTGTTCTTAGGACTTCTTCATTTGTCACCCTACCCTGTCTATCCTCCTGATTTTCTCAGGTCTTCTGTCTAACATTTATTATTAATAAGTACTTATTATTAGCGCCGCGTGTTACTACCCGTTCGGGTTATACGTCACTTACGCTAATGTGTAATGGTAAGGTGATTGTGAGATGAAATGGAGGACTTACAGTTTAACGTGGAATCCGAACCACGGTAGAGGCCTGGCACTCCACACATTCACAAGTTGTGATTAATACAGGTCTTGTCAGAGGTGAAGAAAGGGTTTGGTAATCAGATAAATCTGCACTGGGATCGAGGATTGAACCCCGGACCCCCAGCACAGAAGTCCGACACCTTACCCTTAGACCACCAGGTCACCACAACAAGTACATATTGTAGATGGTGACACCTTCCTCGTATATTTATCAATTTTGGTCTTTTATCGGTATTGTTACTGTTGTTGGTCAGCTGTCAACCTTATAGTAAAGGAATGCCAGGCCTCCACCGTGGTTCGGATTCTCACGTTAAACTGTAGGTCCTCCATTTCATCTCACAATCACCCTAGCATTACACATTAGCGTAAGTGCGTATAACCCGAACGGCTAGTAAGACGCGGTGCTAATAACAATAATAATATAGTAAAGGCTACTTTATTATTATTATTATTATTAGTAGTAGTAGTAGTAGTATTAGTGGTATAATCATCAGTGGTTGACTAATTTATTCTTTCATAATTATTTCTTTTCCTAGCGTGTTTAAGCTCACATATGTATTACGTGTCTAATGCGGTGCTAGGTATACCTTCTTTGCAGTCACGTGTGTCCCCTTTACGTCATTATTAATTCACAAAGCGAAGAAGAATGGAGTTAGCTACACAAAGAAAGGAGCAAGAAGGGTTAGAGGGGAGGGGAAAGAAACAAACTATACATTTTTAGATTTATGAAAATAAACTTGGGCCATAATTAAAGAAAGAAGAAGAGTTTTAAAATATATGTTTTTATTCCCTCGAGACCAAAACCCACGGAACATTTCCAAAACATGCAAAGGAATTCAAAACTATAGGTAACTGCAATGATTAAATATGCTAATTGGCTTTTTTTGTATTTAAAACTTGCCTCTAGTTAGTTTCTTTATCATTCTGTCCCCTTAAACTTCGAGGCATTGTCGGGATTAAAATAAGCACCACTGTCGGAATACATTCATTATACAACTTAATATGCTAGCATAGAATATAATTGATACTCTAACGTAATGGCTAAGAGTTGTAGTACTTATTATTTTAAATACATACTAATGGCCACGATCCATTCTCATGTTAAACCAAAAAGCTAAATAAGCAGAACACAACCCTTGGTTAGAGATTATAGATAGAACATTTCCCAAATATTTAAATCGAACGGATGTAATCGATATATCCCAAATTTTAAAATTATCACTTCAGTTTTAATTTGTCCTATTGACGTTAATACCAGTTATATCACCAAATGAGTTAAAAGTAAAGCATTGACAGCGATTGTAGTTCTTTGCTCACGTATCGGATACAGCGCTTGATGGTTGAATGCGTCACTAACGTCGGGGTTTCTCGGTCTGCTACGGACCAGATGTGTTAAGGAGGGGATGTATGGAACGCAAGTAAAGGTCGGTGTATTTGCAGTTTTTATAGCATTTTTTTTTTTTTGCCAAAATAAATCAAACATTGCTCATATAAAAACATGTAGTTTAATTTTCTTCACATGGTGATATCAACAGTTCTTGAATATCTTTTATGAGCATAGCGGCATTAGATGAGACGCTTTTTTAAATGAAGAGAAAAATACGGATACGGCATCCTAGTGTAAATAATTTTCAATGTGGGTTCGCTTTTTTTATGTTCACAGAACATTAAACTTTGTTTTAATATAATTTACCCATTTTCTAATTGCGATGTAAAATAGGAATACAATTTGTTGTAGGGGTATAGTGACAACTAAACGAGAAATAAATGTTTAAAATTGTTAATATAGTACTTTATTTTGAAAATGGAACGTCGGATGTGAAGCAAGAACAAGTGAAAATAGAGCGTAAACTGAATTACATTATAAATCCAGTAAATGTTTTTCAAGGGGATGTGTACAGGTTTGTTCATTTTAAAACGCACTTGTTAATACTGAGAACCGGGCCGGATAATACGGAGGGCCAGATAATAGAAGGTCGGATAGTTGCGACTCTAGTGTGTATAAACATTTAAATGAAAAGGTTAACTCCCACTTCATTTTGTGATTTATATTGAATTACATCTACATCTACTGATAGACCCTAGCTAACAAAAGTTTTCAGACCTCCTCTATTTATCTATTCGCCCAACCATATTACGATCTGCAAGACCAAACAACCAACAAACGATTAGTTTTTTAATTATTTAGGTGACCTGGTGGTCTAGGGGTAAGGTGTCAGACTTCTGTGCTGGGGTCCGGGGTTCAATCCTCGGTCCCGCCACAGATTTATCTGATTACCAAACCCTTCCTTCACCTCTGACAACACATCTTGTGAATGTGGGGAATGCCAGGCCTCCACCGTGGTTCGGATTCCACGTTAAATTGTAGGTCCTTCATTTCATCTCACAATCACCCTACCATTACACATGAGCGTAAGTGCGTATAACCCAAACGGGTAGTAAGACGCGGTGCTAATAATAATAATAATAATAATTTTTTAATCATGTTTTTCTTTTAACTGTTTTTACATTATTAAAACACAAAATTTGAAAATAACCATTGGATTTTTTGTTGTTGTGGATACTGCGTCTTTGGTTCACTTAAGAATGTTTAACAAACGAGAGATCTTTTTTTTTTTAAAAAAAAAAGCTGCGTTCTCTTCACAAACTAAGATGGTTAATCATCTGAAAAAAAGTATGTTAATGACGTAATATAAACCGTATTTGGTTGTGTTCATGGGTATGAGTTTACAAAATACAACAGTTTTATTTTGAAACAAAGGACCGAGCCTATAAAGTTAATTCGAATGCCAACCGTTCTTATAGATTAATAAATGTTAACATGCAGGGAGTGAACTGTTGTCTTTCGAATGAACTTCATAGTCTTAGACCTAACATTTTGTACGGCTCTTTCTCCGAGTAATTTAAACCATTTATTTACTTTGGGTGGCCAGTTCTAACAAGATGCAAAGAGTGAATATAATACTATTTAATTTATTATTTCACGTAGCCTACTATAATACATATATTAATAATTTCTGTTTTTCCATTAAGCTTAGAAAAATCCAATTATACAGTATTATTCCCAATGAAGAATTATTAACACGTGATTGGTAATATAGTATTACTAATGGCCGGTCTTATGACTTTCAGGTAAATAGTAATCTGCCCGATAAATATTTTAATGTGGCTAGTAAGTTAAAACTGCGCCTTATCTATACCAGATAAAGTTTATCGGCCAGATAAAATTTATTCATCCATCACATTTTTATCGGGGGGTTTAGGTATCCGATAACTATTATCTGGGAGTTAAAATACGCGTTGCCATGGTGACCAGTCTATATGTGTTAAGCTTTGTTTATTATGTAACATGTTGGCAGACAAGACATGTGGAAAAGTAAGCTCCGTTTTTTGTCGCCAACTTGTTGGACAACATCCTGGGTCCTCCGCTAGTCTTTAATCATTTTACACATTTCTAGTCATGGATAACGACGTATTACTTGCCATTTCTTTATTTATTATGTTGATAGGAAGTGTACTCTTGAAGTAAAAACCAAAACGTAAGAAACGGTAGTGGGTTCGAAGTTTTTTTTTTTTTTGCTAAACGTCGAATTGAAGGTGTGTACATGGGGATAATGAATTACCTACATTTGCAAAGTGGATTTGATAACTTTGTACACATGTAACATCACAAATAACAGAATACTTTTAATATAAATCAATTAGTTTGACTTTACTGAACTAGCCCTGTTCCATTCCATGATCAAAAAATTATGCAAGCCTCGATTTTAAAAGTCAAACTAATCTGAAAATAAAACACGTGCTTCACCAAGGTTAGACACTGATTAAACTCGATAGCGCATGCGCAGAACTTCCCAACTCGGCCAACATGTTGAGTTGGTCGTTTATTATCTCCAACAAATGATCCAACACAACTTGTTGGCTTTGACCAGCTCTCCCAACACCAACATGTTGGCCAACATCCTCAACAAGCTGGGAGTGCCTTTATATTGTAACACAACTTGTTGGGGTCGTGTTGGCCAACATTTTGTGTTACAATATAAACAAGGCTTATTCAACCTTTTGAGGTTAAGTTTATTCATAACTTTTTTTAGTGAACCTAAAATGTTTATAAAGTGACCAACAATTTTTTAATCTTATATTATTGAATTTATTTCAAAAACTTAGCATTATAAAATATATTCAACACATTTTATTTAAAGCACTATATCCCTAAAGTAAATGATTTAGTTGAACTTGTTTTTAAAATAAAATATTCGATCCAAATTTTTATAAGCATCCCTTTTTATTAAAAAAATAAACAATATTAGATTTATTTCGGATCCTATTCTAAATTATTTTAGGTATGATATTCGTTTCGAATAAAATTAGAAATTTATTTTTTAAGCATGGGGTTTGATTCGGATTCGATTCGAGTCAGTTGGCCAAGATTCCAATTTAATTCGGAATTGAAAATTTTGGGTTTGCAAAAGCTTAATAAGAAACGCACTATATATAATATTATACTAAAAAAGGTGCATCTGGTTTCATTGTACTTTTAGTAGGCCCATGAACAAAAACCCTGAGTGTCGTCTAGGGCCTCCTAATGTTCTAGGCCATCATTATATAATATGGTATACGAATAATCGACGAGAAATTAAATTGAGGGTGACCTGGCGGTCTAGGGGTAAGGTGTCAGACTTCTATGCTGGCGGCCGGGGTTCAATCCTCGGTACCGGCACAGATTTATCTGATTACCAAACCCTTCCTTCACCTCTGACAAGACATCTTGTGAATGTGGGGAATTCCAGGCCTCCACCGTGGTTCGGATTCCACGTTAAACTGTAGGTCCTTCATTTCATCTCACAATCACCCTACCATTACATATTAGCGTAAGTTCGTATAACCCAAACGGGTAGTAAGACGCGGTGCTAATAATAATATTAATATTAAAATTGAGGAGTATTGTGAATATATTTGTAATGTAGACAAAATCCGCTTCATGCCGCATACCTTGGCCATGTTATTATTAAAAGATGTGTATTTTGTACACCAAAACTACATATATCTACATTAATATAATTTAGGCCTATGATTCACTATTTACTAATTTTACCAGTTTACTACACAACAAATTATGACTAACATATGCAAAGGTGCCATGTTCAGACTTCACTTACACCCAGTATGATGCTTAGGCAAGCCCTGATAATAAACTATTAGTGTAGGCAAAGACAAAACACACAAATTAAATAAAATTACAATCGAGAAAAATTCAATTTCTTGGAAAAGGTGTTAGTAATTTCTTAAATGAACATTTTTTTAATGTTCTGAAACCTATTAATATTTTGTTTAAATAATCACATTCGCATAATATTTTTTAAGTTGATGTACAGCTTTTAATTTAGCGTGTTAATTATTTTAAATAACAATATTGGTTCACCTAAAATACATTAAATTTATGATCTGAAAAGTTAATGTTTTTAATCAAAGAAAATAAAATAAACGTATAAAACTTAGTGAAGTGATTAGAACCCGTGATCTCTAGGCTTGTAAAATCTTATGTTACTGACTGAGCCATGGTGGCTAGTGATTGTAGGAAGATGAGTAATGATTATTCAATATTTCTATGTGTTTATCGAGGGTAAAACCCTTCGCGCGCAGGTTTTTTTGTTTTTTTTTAGAAAAACGGTAACTAAGCTCTCCCTGTACATATAAATAAAATCCTGGATATATCTTTGTGATAAGAGTTGGGTTTTACTCCTCTATTTCTTCTCTTTCATTAATAGTTTCAATTATTTCAAAAATTCACGCAATGGCGCAGGGAAATATTCCGCCATATTGGACCTCTAAAAGGCCGAGGAAAGAGATCAGACACGGTACCAACCTTGCTTGGTCTGCATGAAAATAAATTTATCCTACCGATAGTTATCCGGCAGATAAACTCAGTTCGTGATACGCTTAAAATATTAAAGTGGCCCGACAAGTTTAATCCGTTCGATAAATTTAACCTCCCGATAGCGATATTTATCTGGTAATCATAAAGTTACCAAACCACGTGCAAACCACTCCTACGGTAGGTAGATTCTACTTCCTGCGTTTCGCTTTGTATCAGGTTGTCATCAATCGGAGGACGTTGTCGGTTTCATACCGCGACAAGTCTTTCTTCCGCCCGCTGATTAGACCTCCCGTCTCATACACAAACAAAAGAAAAGAAAGGCACTTGATTAGAGCTAGTCTCGGTCGCCTGGCCTTACATTAGACAAGCCTCTTTCCTTCCTCGTTTCCGATTAGTTGGGCAATTAAGCTATCTGATAATCTCGCCATGAGTCATTTTCAACTTCCGACATTTGGACACACATCCCTCCCCCCCCCCCCTCTCTCTCCTTGATGTATCGTTGAAATCACTTGCTCTCTTACTCGCCCCGGTGATCGGTCGTATGAACTAAAGCGCTACTTTCGTGTTAGACTAGACTGCCGAGGACGGAGAGATCGAGGTTTGGATCTCGGTCGGGTGTACTGAGGTTTTTTCAAGATGAGTTTTCATTCTCCCTCCACGCAAATATGGGTACACTTCCTCTAAATATAACCTTTTTGATCCCTAAAACCACTCTCGTAATTAGTACATAAGCATATAACTCGGACGGATACTAAGATGCGGTGCGAAAAAAAAATGTAGGTATCCCAAAAGGATGGTAAGAATCAGTGAAAACTATAACTTAACTTTAGGATATGAACGCTTGTATGTTATCAAGGGATCGCGATGGTATCAAAGAAAAGAATACTATACAATACTATATCTATTACTAGAATTAGACATGGTAAGATTATTAACTTTCAGGGTAAATGGATGGTACATTCCAGAAGATAAAGCTATCTGAGCACTTAAAACTGCTTCTTAGCACCAATTATTTACCATCTGAGTAAATTGTATAACCCGTACCAGTTACCATATGGACAAAGGCGTTAATCTAGTCTATGCTAGTTTGCTGATGAATGTGAGGTAGAGAATCGAATCCCGACCGGGCTTATCGAGATGTTTATTCCCAAACATGTTTCTATTCTACCTTCACGAGAATGTAGGCTCACCTCCTCTAAATTCTACCCTCTTTGTTCCTACCCCATTAATGTAATTATGCGTACAGCCTGGGCAGGTAGTAAGACGTGGATCATATAACAAAATTGCATACCTTAACACAGGCAGTATAATATTGTGGGCAGCACCTGGATTCGAGACAGGGTATTACAGTTCGACAGTCGACCATTCTAATCAGCGTACCACAGGAATCTGTCTCCTCCACATGTTTCTAAGTTAAGCCTTTTGAAATTATACAGATAAATGAAATCTCAAAATTTTATGACGCGTAAGTTTCGTTCATTAATTTCATTTTGTTCAAATATTTTAGTAAATTATATCAATGTAAGCTGATAAAATAAAAAGCAAACATAAACTCGTCAACGAAATATTACATGAAATCTTTAATAAATTATAACTTTGATATTTTTTAGTAAAAATCAAAATTACCTTAAGTTAGTGAAAGGTTTTGAATTGATTATCTGTACACAAACACACAGACACTAGCTAATGTAGAAACAACTCTTTGCAAGCATGACACGTGGATTGCATCAGCATCTTTCAATATTTTTTTAAAACTGTAGGACATTTGGAAAGTGCTCCATTATCGCCAAACGATCATTTCTGAGAAGTCCTTAATTTTATCTGTAGGTGATATGATTGGTTATGAGGTTTGTCCATGAAACAAACATCGAACTTAGGTACGGAGCACTACACTTCCATTCCACTATAATTTAAATTTATCTTTTCTTACATTTTTGTTGGGAAGCCTCCAACGTACTAATTGTAACTCACGACACATCGGTTGAAAAACGCTGACATAGATCATCCTCAGCAGATCCTCAAGTATGTGTGTGCTAATGGTAAAACCCGCAAACCCCCAACCCTTGTCCTTGGTCTCTACCAACAAGAAGAATTCTTCACTGCCCTATATTTAAACAGGGCCTTGAAGATGTGCTTGGAATCGTTTGCTTTTTTTTTTTTGCCAACAAGTTGAGATTCCTTTTTGCCCCCCCCNCCCCCTTTTTTTTAATGTGCTGCTTTTATAACGTTTCGCGCCTTGTTGTCGTTCTGTTTTGAAGTACTTACCACCCTTCTCCGCCGAGTTTCGCTCCCTGGTGCGAGAAGAGTAAATGTCACGGGTAATAACACATGTTGGCACTCTTTAACAAACTATAACTTTGTTTTCTGGCTAGCGGATATGCTTGGGTGTTTTCTTACACACACTCACACGCACACCATTACTTAATGACGCTTGATTCACACGTTAATTTTAATTTATTTGTGGTTATTTATAGTGAACTTTCTGAACCGACTGATTATATATCAGCACAGACTTACAAACTAACTTAAATATAGACCAGACACAACGTACAATCCCCGGCCGTTAATTCATCACTGTGAAAGGGTAAAACCCACATTTCACCAATGATAATCTTTTTTCGGCCATGCCAGGAATCGAACCCGGGACCATTAGCTACCGATTGAGCTAAGGTGTCGGACGATCGTCACCTTTCCCGCACACACATAACGCGTTGGTAAATATATGACAATTCCTACACCAATCACAATCAAACCAGAAATCAAAGGCATCACTCGACAGTTCGAGTTGAGTTTATTTTATATCGCCCCTGTCATCTTGATACATATTTGCTTTTGCCAATCATTGATTTCAAAAAACGTTTCTGGAATCCTCAATTTTATCACTCGCGACATTTATCTAGCGTTTATTGCATCGATACCGGCCCCCGTGGTGTAGTGGTCAGTGCACTTGACTGCTAACCCAGAGGTCCCGGGTCAGATTCTCTGCTGGTACCTTGGGTAATTTTCCCTAAAGTGGAACTACCCCAACAGTAACCATGGTTTGGTTAATTAGGCTTAAGTTGGGTTTAAGTGTTACCACAGGTTCCACACCCTCATGTACTCATTATCATATTCGCCTTATCTCATTGGGACACATAAAGAGCCTCCATGGAAAGGATGTACGATTAGTACATTCTGGCATCCCCCGGGCAACGGTACTGTACATTAGTACTGTCTAATCTGTCCACAAACTGGGCTACGAATGATGTAGCCCAGACGCGTAATATTATACCAGGCGTTCATTTAAAAACTTTCCACCAAAATATCTCGAAAACAATACATTGCAGAAAAATAGGTTTCAAACAAGTTGTTTGGTTCTGAGGGGGGCAGTAAGGTGGTAGGGATGGTATGACCTTGGGTGGTGTTGCTAAGGTGACGTTAAGGTCATGTTAATTTTTTGTTTTTTTAAAATTTGACTTCCTATTTTTCATTCCAACTTGATAATGTTTTACTCGGAGACTCCGGTGTTTTGTAAGCCATCTTCAGGGCTGTCACGTTCTTACCTGGAAAACTGATAAAACCCACGATTTATGCTTGTGTCTGAAATAAACCCTGGAAAACACGGGTAATTTCGCAATAATCTAATAATTACAAGAATATTTATTAATTTGGAACATTAAACTGCGAGCTTTAAATAGACTACCTTAACATCGAAGAAAAAGCGAACTGAAGAAATAAGTAGCCTGATTCTAATCCTGTCTTATCTTCTTCACCTTTATTTTTCTTCGTGAAACATTAATTTGGGTAGCAAATGTACTGTTATAAACAACAATGAAATTACCTAACAATAATCAATTTTATGACAAATAAAATTTAATTACATTAAAATACCCTCAGAGTGTCTGGTAAAATGGAAATCTCTTCTGAAAAATCTGGAAAACACAGGGAAATTAGTGTAAACAAAATTGTGACAAAACTGCATTTTATTTACCATCTAAAAAGGCTCGTTCAATCCTTTCAGTTTTTTAAACACCGCGTCTTAGTACCTGTTTAGGCTATACGCGTATGTACTAATTACGCTAATCGGGTAGGTATGCGGAATGTTTGGATTTAGAGAAAGTGTACCCGCACTTGCGTAGAGGAAGAATCTAAAATCATTTCAGGAAAAAAATCATCAGCACACCAAACCGGGATTTGAATCCCAATCGCCCTGTCATCGGCGGTTTATTCTAACATGAGAGCGACGCCTTAGACGTTGCGACCACTGAAACAGGTCATTCCTCTCATATTTAATATTTACACATTACCGCTAAATTAATCACTGTACACTAATTTGTGTAACACCTTACATGAGTCGTCTTGTAAACATGAGGAGGTGAATTTTAAGGAATTGCCCCAGAATCACGCTGTAGTTAAAATGAAAAAAAAAACTGTTTAAAAAACCTTGAAGCCGATAAAGGTCGAAATACAGTAGCCCTTAAGGGTTAAACATTTAACTTACCTAGTCGCCCCTAACTCTATTAGATAATGTAATCGGCCGGGATACCAACCAAATACACACAAAGGAGGATGAGTAGTACAATAGGACTCTCGGACAAGGTGGAATAGCGTTTTGTTCATACTCATTTGGAAACACGTGTAGTTTTTTTTTTACGATAGCAAGCGTGATTAGATATTGATCTTTCAACTGTGCTTTGATATTTTAATAAATCGTTCACTTGGCACAGCAGATTACAACAGATTAAATTCCCATTTATTTTGTTTTACAAGAGTCATTGACCATGAAACTCACCTCTAACACACCTGCATTATTGTAATAATTAATAGTTGTGATAAACAAAGCTAAGAGATATATGACTTCTATGTAAACAGGTGGATTGACTTTTACACTCACATTAATCATTATCCATCAGCGCCTGTTTTGGTTTGTTCACTATCTCACATAGAGAAAGTAAAAATCGTGAAAATTGTCAACCTCGGGGTGCCCTAAAATTAAAATAAATGGTGTGGTGCACCGGGAAAACTGCGCCTTCCCAGAAAAAAGGGAAAAACTGCGCCCTCCCATGAAACATCACACTAATAGGTGAGTAAAGTGCGCCCACATGACCATGTGTGTCTCACCCAAATAATTGTAACAAGGTCATGTGGGTGCACTTCTCTGAACTTTCTCACAACCTTACCATTTTCACTTAAGCTTCCCCGCACACTTAACACAGGCTTGGTATTTTCAAAAAAGATAAAATAAGATGTATAATTGATATACCTAATTATTCCCCTTTCTGGCGTGTTTAGAAGTAGGAGATTATGTCCTTTGTCAATTTAACATTGCTGATAGTGGCTTCAGTTGTCACCTCTTACTCCATTTTTTTAATGTAGGCTAGACTCTTCAAAAAAACTTGGTGAGGTCCTTCGGCGTATTTATTTTGTAAGTGTATAAAACATTGGCAATGTTTTTTGTTTAGTTTTATGTGTGGCTGCGTTCTCTTTGTTCTTTCCAAACTGAGATTCGCCCTATCGTAATTGTATCCACCGGCGCTTTCAAGAGGATATACAAGTTTGGATCAAGACGAACTTTGTCCTTAAGCTCATTGTTACACCCTTTGACAGCATTGTTTTTTCGGTGCTTTTCGCCTCAACATTTATAGACATTGATTGGTAGATTTGGATTTTCCAACCATTCCAAAAATTGTGTCATTCTTTCTCCTCCTGACGCCGTACTGTGGATTGGAGTCACCCCGCTTCAAAATCATCTCCAGATGTGGACGTGAAGCCTCACATCTTTGTCATTCATGTAGACCGGTACCAATCCAAGGTCTTAGTCGGACCTTGCACCACAATCGTTGGTTGAAATGGAAATATCACCCCTGGTACATGTCTGGAAGTTCAAAATAAATGGTACGGAACTCCGCACGGACTTTATCGCTCTATTGCTTGAAAATTGAGATATTTACTCAAAACTAGTAATATATGTGAAACGAAATAATAAGTCTATACATATGAAGAAACACTACACCAAAGACCACAAATGAAATAAAATAATATACACTGTTACTTACTTACTCTATGTCATTATGAACTGGGAACACTGTTAGGAAAAATTGAGAAAATAGAAACATCTTTGTCCACCAAAAGCAAAAGGATCAAACTTATTTTCAAAGACCTGAATTATTGAAAAGTGTATATATATATATATATATATGCTTATAGCTTAGCAACTATTGGTTCTATAATTGTATATTTCTTTAATAGTACTACAACTTTACTATGGTAAGTTATTTCATATCTCAAATAGTTGAGAAATGATGAAATTGGAAAACTTCTCATATGTAAAAGTACCCTCAAAGTCATTTTCATGGAAAATGAGAGTGGCCTTCTTGTGTATAATGATAAACAGTGTCTAGATATAAAATTTTATCATAATCGTTAAATCGAACTTCGAGAAAATCGATTTTTTCTCTTTTTGCCCTTCGATAAACCACCCTTAAATTTAGGGTTAGAAATATAATTCCAAAAACCCCTCTGTGTACCTTATGAAAACCCCAGAAAGCAAGTTTTAGCCCAACCGGTACAATATCTTAGGCCTTAGCCCGAGGTACAGCCAGACAGACGACATTGCAAAAACAACTTTTTATTGTTTCAGGGGGTCATGAAATGTCGTCGATACTTATAAAAATTTCGTGTTCGATTTTTTGACGATCACAATACTTTCTTTCCGAGATTTCAAGAGAAAGTAAAAAATTGGGTTATGTAATTGTTTTTAGGCATCCAACACCTTAGCTCAATCAGTTGTGTATCTCTCTACTGAGCTAAGGGTCCCGGATTCGATTCCCGACCATAATATACTGTGAGAAAGTATGAAGAATTGTGTTGTATGATAGTTTTTTTGATATTTTTTCTATGAATTTTTTTTTTAATAGTAAAAACAATTTATTCATGGCATATCATTTGCCAAACGCGCGTTCTGAAAAATTTTTGCAATCCATCCAAGGAGCCTCATACATAAACAAAGTGAATCAAACCTTTGACTATGTCATAGTCAATTATCAAAGATTCGATTCAATTATTTGCGAGCTTGTGAAGGTAAGAGAAGTGGGGTAATTCCCCGCTCGCCTAATACCCTCCCTCGCCACTTGGATGCGCCACTGAGCCTCTCGTCAACATATTTCTCAAAGGAACCATATTGAGTGGTTATTATCTAACAATGTGCTCTAGTTTCTCGTTCCAGTTGCCTTGTTTCATTGTTATGTTGTTTGTACAATATTATCTCCGAGTGGTATTCATCAACAGGTTTACCCACCTCGCTGGTCGTACTGTCTTAAGGCTCTACACTCGCTATAGACTAGACTGCCGAAGACGGTAGAGATTGGGGTTCGATCCCAGTCGGGTGTAATTAGAGTGTTTTTTGCTAAATGGTTTTATAATCTCCCTTCGCGCAAATGTGGCTACACTTCCTTAAAATTCAACCCTCTTCATCCCTAGCTCATTCGCTTAGCAAGAATATAGGCGTACAACTTAAACGGGTAATAAGGTGCGGTGCTAAGGATAAGGAAAATATAATTTAGAGTAAATTCACCCGTATTTACTTGGAGGGAGAGTGGGGAAACCGTTTATAAAGGTGATAATTCGTACTCAGGCCTCCACGTCAACGGCAAACCAGATTAAATGAATCTGACATTTGTGCCGCGCGTCCACCAGCGGTAACCCGCCTCGGTGGCGTAGTTGGCTAATGAGCTAGTCGTGTTGAGCTTGACTGCTGAGGACGGGGAGATCAAGGTTCGAATCTCGGTCGGTTTGAACTGGGGGTGGTTTTTCCTAAATGGTTTTCCACTCTCCCTCCACGCAAATGCGGGTTCATATCCTCTAATTCAACCTTCCCAATTCCTAATCCATCAGAGTAATTAGTACTTAAAGCGTATAACCCGAACAGTTAGTAAGCCGTGGTGCTAAATATTATTACTATTATTATTATTATTATTACTATTATTATTATTATTATTATTATTATTATTATTATTATTATTATCCACCGGTGGTTTGGTCTTTTCGCTACTCCACAAAGGAAAGGGATTTTACGCGATCGGATATTGTAGATGTCTGCCTGGATGGTTTTTATTATTTATGAAATCATTAACATTTTAGTTGAACTCCTTCGAGTCAACATTTTAGCGCTACAGGTAATTTCAAACTCTTTTTTTAAATATATAGTCCTAAGTCTAAATAATAGAGTGAGCATTTTTCCTAATGTTTTTAATGTATCCTTGTTTTAGTGGTTTTAATTAACATAATTATCATTACCATCATCATCAACTGTTTCCAGCCTGTGGCTGGGTCAATTTAGTAGAATACCGCCATCTTCCTCTTTCCTTCTACAACCCTTCCTCCTTTATTTTCTTCCAATCTTCTCCTCTCACACACTCAATGTTATCTTCTCATCCAATCTCTTTCTTGGCCTCCCTTGCGGGGTTTTTTTCTCACACATACTTCATCTCCATTATTCTCTTTGGGATTATTTCTTCCTTTTCTATCATCATTACATGAACACACCATCTAACTCTTTCTTTCGTACTATTTGCTTATCCTGAAAGCTAGCAGTCTTTCCTTTATGGATTATACCATGGTTCTTTCTTATAAGATACGTCATAGTGGAAACGTGTAAGGTAAGGTATGTCTTGGAGATTTTTATTATTATTATTATTATTAGCACCGCGTCTTACTACCCGTTCGGGCTATACGCACTTACGCTAATGTGTAATGGTAGGGTGATTGTGAGATGAGATGGAGGACCTACAGTTTAACGTGGAGTCCGAACCACGGTGGAGGCCTGGCATTCCCCACATTCACAAGATGTCTTGTCAGAGGTGAAGGAAGGGTTTGGTGATTAGATAAATCTGTGCCAGGACCGAGGATTGAACCCCGGCCGCCTTGGAGATTTTAAATAGTAAAATAATTTTAGGAAATTTGTGTATTAAAAGAACATCTAATATAGATAATTAAATTAAATCTGAGAAGGTTTTAAAGTAGTGAACTAACTTTAGGGGAAACGGAGTGTATAAGGGACATTCATAATTTAAGGTGTAGAGTTGAAAAGTGTAACTTAGAGTAAATGCATCCACATTAGCATGGCTGATCACAGTTTTGATAACGTACAAAAAGTGACATAATCGAAGAAGACTATTTTTTTTACAAGAAAAATTGTAGGTTGTACGGTGAAATTTCTATTTCTCAATTTCAATTTCTCCACAAAACATATTAGCAACAAATATTTTTTCTGGCTGATTTTTCTGTGAACGGATTTATTTAAAAGGACATACACAGTGGATAGAGCTTTGTAAGAAATACCTAGAAGTCCACAGCTCTCATATCCTCTGTGCAAGGATGTATATAAAAGGACACGGGTAGGGAGGGGGGGGGGGGAAAGTTNGTAAGTTCATTTGCTGCTCGCGCCATCTCCACTCTTGATAGATATCCTTGCATTATTTGTTTGAAGACAACATGAACAAGGGAACAATGGTGCCGATAACAGTTTCCAGAAGCTTTTAAAACATTTGTTTCCATCAGGATGCGGAGTAAACAAGTAATTCAGCGAGCGAGTTCAAACTATGGAGTCATTCTCTTATCAGACTGTAACTTTTAAATTATTTGTAACTAAAGAACTTACCACATTGATTAATTTTAATTGGTCAAACTTAGAGTCTTAAACACACATTTGGGGCAGAAATAAACCCATACCAAATTATATGATTGAACGATTTTTATACAATAACTCAAACCATGTATACTCTATTTTATTCTAAAACTATTTTAATGTAAGCTCATCAAAAAATGTATCGTAATATGTGCCTCCATGTACCATTAAAAAATTACTGTATTTTTTTAGATAGGAAGAAACATTTTGCAATTTACAAGCATAGCCATATTTGCGTGGTGGGAGGGTAGGATACAAATCAGGAAATAACACTGGGATTCGAATCCTAGCCCCCATCAAACACACGTAAATTAGATTATATTAAAAACTTATTTGTTTGGTCATAAGGGCAACAACAACAAAATTTTGATTAGATAGCCTTAAAAAAGGAACAGCGCAAGTTTGGTCGAGAAAGAGCTGGGGCTGCGACGATTGGACAGCAACATTCGAATCCGTTCGTCATATAGATAAGAGTTTATCACGTTCTTATGGAAGATATTTTTAAAGTCCAATTTTAATAGGAAGAAAAATGTATGACAAGCTAGAAATATCTTCCATTAGGACATGATAAAGTCAAATTTTCATAAGAAGAAAATTATATGACAGCTGGAAAAGTTAATATATCTTCTTTCGCGTAGTTATTCATAATGCCAAGTTATATGATCTGCAACTGTGACGTTTGATCGATATTATCGATTAGGGTTTAGACCTGTCTCTAGACAAGCGCAATTTTGAATTTGAGAAGTCTGTTTCCTTTTGTTTTGATCTATTTTCAAGATTGTTCATGACAAAAGGTAACGTGATTTTTGTCCATGGTGTCAGGTTGTCGGGATATGTTGCGTCCGCCATCTTGGATTTTTCAAGTTTCAGGTTTTTCTCATAAAGATGGCATATTTCATAACGTCCACAACAAATTTAAACTCTTTAGACTGTCGCGAAGTAAGTGAAAGGGTCCTCTATGTACAGACAAGACACCCTATGTAATACAATATATTATACAGTGGAACCTGGATAAATCGAACTTGAAGGGACCAGGAAAAACTTTGAACTATCCAAAAGTTCTAATTAAATAAATTTCTTAAAAGGAATTCTCTTTTACACTTTCTTTATCACTGCTACTTTTCCGGGCAAAGTTAATTATTTATAGGACTGTGGCTTGGACAGTGACATCACGATACACCCACACTTACACACACACACAAACACTACTGTACATTATGTACTAAACAAAACAAAATAAACTCGCGCGTCACAAGAATATCGCTACGACCAAATCACTAAGAACAGCGCACGTAACCGCTCGAGAGGTTCGACCTTGACTAACGGAGTACAGAACTGTNTAAATCTATTGTGAAATTGAAATGTTAAGTTTTCTAATTTATAAAGTAGAAGTAGATGCTAGAAAGTTTGGTACAACTGTATTTGTAAACAAAGACGAATGGGTGATCGGGGGAGGGGAAAGGTCTTAAGAAGAAGGCTACTGACCGCATTCCAACGTCGCTTCCCGTTTCCAAAAATAGAACAACACGGAGCCGCAACTAGAAGTAGGAAAACAATACTGCACAGTACATTATAACTTACGAAAAGTTTGAATTAACCAAAACAAAATTCGAACTATTCATAATTTTTTAACATTGTTTTAGTAAAAAATTCGCGGGATCGGGTGAAAAATTTGAATTAAAGACTATTTTGTATTACTGAAGTTCGTACTAGTCAGGTTCCACTGTTTTTTGTATTGAAAAACAGCTTGATTTTCATTGGAAGCCTATTATTTAAAAACTGTAAACTCATGTTACCACAATGGTGGGAATAAAATCATTATAAATGTTATCTACATTCTTAGTCAGCTTAATTATTAATGTAATGATAAACTTTATAGTAATCAATAAGAAAGTGTTGTTGAAAACTTTTGATAACATTTTAGATTAACTTTTTAATTAATAAATCAAACAAGACATATTTATAGAATGCCAAATTTTAGTGTCAATAGTGGTGGTTGAAATATGGGATTAATATAAAAATCAGGATTTAAAACTTTAAATGTTATTATTGAATCCGAGCACGTGGTATGGTGGTCACTGCACCTGGCTACGAACCTAGTGGTCCGAGAGGGGGTAGGGAAGAGGGGATAGATTAGAAGGGGAGGGAAAAGAAAGAGGGGGTGAGAGAGGATAGGGAGAAACCCGGTCCTTCTGTTGGTGAAAACATAGTCAAAGTGGGATATCAGCTATTGTTCGTTGATGATGTTGATGATGTAGTTGTCCTTGATTCGGGACGGGCTGGGAGTTGGTCTGGTAAGATCACGCCACGTGTGGGGAGGGGAGGACCGGTTTACATGCACTAGGGAGGAATGGGGTAAGGGGAGGGTGCATGGCAGAGGTGTTTGTTTACATTCAAATAACATAATGGGGAAGGGAGGAAGGATTAGAACATTCCAATTTTGGAAAATAACGAATACAAAGAGAGAGTAGATTTTTAATCGAAAACAATTTTGGTCTCTTGATAGTTAAATTGATGGATTTTGACCTTTTTTTTTTCTGCCCCCTAACTCACAAATGTCGGCTTTACTTATTCTGGCAGTCCCACTACCTGTAACTGGGGTTACAAAACGGTTTGATGGATTTAGTTTAAACTTGATATTTATATGGTGTATGGTCATTTCTCTCGAGGACACATTTGTGATTTTGATTCTAGCCCTCATATTAAGGTTAGCTTACTGACGACTGATTTTCGAAAACTCCAAAACTTCTTAAAAATCGCGTCATTGATTTTGTTTGAAAATAAAAAGGTCACTTTAACGCACTTCTTTTTGACTTGTACAGAGCTCTAACTTTTAAACTATGGGGAGTCTGACAATGGGAACCAATAATAAATCATATAAATAGTATAGCATGTGTATTTGTGTGTTTGTGGGTGTATGTTAAGGTGCTATAAATCCAAAACCAAGAGACCTGTATAGCTTAAATACATTAATATATATTTAAAAAATGAAATGTCGGTCTTTTTCAGCACAAACATGCCTAAACTACGGTATAATTTTAGGAAACATAGAAAATTAATTCAAGGAATGTAGTGGGATTACACTTAATACCCTCAATAATTCCTAAATATTTTAAATTTCTAAGTTGAGTTTTCTGAAATAGGGGATTTAGAAATTAGAACCGGGCGTAAGCAGTGAACATTCATCGTGGCTGGTATTGCGGGTACATAAGATGGCACGTGATATGAGGTGAAGAGGGGATGGGGGTGAGTTCGTGTTTCTTCTTGAATCTTCATATGCACAGAAAACATTGCTCTTGAAGTTTCGTTCTTTCCTACTATTTGAAGTTGTCGAATGTGCTGATGTATTGTTTAATGTTTAACGACGCCGCTGGAAATCGCTATTCTTATATTAATAAAATAAATAATTTGTTTGTGTGTCTGTTATGAGCGTTGCGCAATATTATCACATGATGAGGTCTGAAATTTCAAAATAATTGTAGTCCCTTTACACTTGCATGTGCACCTCTAGGCTGTAATTTAATAACTTTTACTTGATTTTTTTAATTGATTAAAAACTGGGTTGGAAGCTAAACAATATTATTAAAATGAATAATTTGTTTGTTTGTCATGAGCATTTTGCAATATCTACAGCATACAGAGGTCTGAAATTTAAAAATTAGTAGTCCATGTGCATAAACATGTGTACCTAAAAGCCGGAATTTTTAAATTTTTTATTAGATTTTTTAAATTAATTAATTAATTTCAACAATGGCTACGCTTGGTGCTTTAGCTAGTGTTTAATAATTAATTATTTGATGAAAGGTCTTGAAAACAGAGAAAGAAGTGAATATTTGTCATGTAACCCAAGTTATTATAGTTATATGTACGTGTTTGCACAGGTTATTATCAACTTTCTGGACTATCCTTATATTTTTGCAAATGGGGTAAGGATGAAGAAGGTAGAATTTCAAGGCGATACATCTGAATTGGCTTGGAAGGAGAATTAAGAAACGATTTAATTAAAACTAGCCTCATGTGTTCACCACCGGGATTCGAACCCTGACATCCCTAGCACCTGGAAAAACCAGACCCGACAAAGACCAACGTATTATTTCAAGAGTTCTTAACCTTTTTACGATTACAGACCCCCGATGGGTTGCTCAATATGTTTACATAACCCCCCACCCTCCCACCCCTTTCCAGACTGTCAAAATCATCATCTACCCCAATCTTATTAGGTACCAGTATGACTTCAAAATATGTCAAATATCTTGGTTTTACTTTACACAATGGATGGCCTTAGGAACAGAACAGCCGAACGAAAATCATAAGGATTGCGTCATATTTATTTATAGAAAAATGGCAAGTCACACATGAGACAGCTACAACTGGTGAGACCCTCTTCAGAATGGTTTAAGCTGATAATACTCTCAGCAACACGCTCTAAAGCTGATAATTTTTGTTTAAGTGTAAGAAAAGACCTTACCCTTAACTTCGCCACTAAAGAAGATTATTAATTTATTAGTGTTGTTGTTGTTATTGTTATTATTCTCTCATCAACATGTTTCTAATGCTGATAGTGTCTTAAGCAACATGCTCTAAGGTTAATAATGCTCTCAGCAACACGCTTTAAAGCTAATATTGCTCTCAGCAACACGGTCTAAAGCTAATAATGTCTATAAGCAACACGTCCTAAAGCTAATAATGCTCCCAGCAACGCGCTCCAAAGCTGATAGTGTCGGGTACCCGTCATTTGGCCTAAAGTCATTTGGCCTAAAGTGTAGGCTAAATGCCTTTAGGCCAACTGCCTTTAGGCTATATAGTGTCTATAAGCAACACGCTCTAAAGCTGATAGTGTCTGCCTACTAGGGTTGGATTCCTGGCATGTCCAAAAAATGTATTGATAAAATGTTGCTTTCCCCTTTCACATTGTTGAATTAATGGCCAGGGGCTCAGTGTTGTATCTGTACTAGATTTAAGTTAACTTATAAGTATGTGCTGAAAAGTTCTTAAAATAAATAAAAAATTCGATAGTTATCCACACAGACAGTCCAAAGTATCTCCGTCAAAACTTTTATTTTAATAAACCATTGTTTTAATATATTTTGAGCTAGGCCTGTAAACTGGCGCTTTTCTGGTGTCATGGACTGTTAAATTTCGATGGACCCCTCAAGTCCTAAATTCGGGGTGCCAATGTTTGCAACACGAACCAACCGTTTTAGCGGCGCCAGTGCAGTTGTTGTCTGGGATCTCAGACATGGCATGACCCTCGTAAAACGTGACTTCGTGTTACTCGAGACAGCTTCTACCGGTAGCAAAGAAAAATACAACTTGTATGTAGTAGTGAGAGCTCCATTTATAGTTTAGTGCCATTTATTTTAAACTCTGCCGACGATTAAATTGTGATGTCTAGGAAAATAACCGTTTGAACACTGTAGAAACCGTGTCCTATGCCACTACAAACTAACCTGCTTGTTACATAACATCGATATCAGTTGTGACATAAAACTTTGGGTGGATGATAGATCACCTTTCGAGTCCCAACGTTTGTAAAACGATTTTAAACTATTTTCATAAGCAGGGTCCGATTTAAATATGAAGAAAATTTATGACTTTAAAGAAAATTGTAGTTGAGGTGCACATACATGAAAATTGTTCAAGTCATTTGATTTGCAGTTGTAACAGTTGAGGGACAGTGTCGATATATCTTCTATATTAATAAAATGGAGAGTTTGTCTGTCTGTATTGGGCATTGCGCGATATTTTCTGCACTCAGAGGGCTGACATTTTAAAATAATATTAGTATCCTCTGTATGCAAACATGTGTACCTCGAAGCTTGCATTTTAAAATTTTTACTATATATTTCTTGTATTTATTAAAAACTCTGTCGGAGGAAATAAAATGGAGAGATTAATTTTCTCTTTGTTCTAAGGAACTAAACTTCTTGGAATCACTACTGGTAACCTCCCCTGGTAGGCCGCCGTGGACCACCATTAGTCCGAGGACTACACTTTGAGGAACATTGTTATAGATACTAGGGCTCTGTGTGTATTTTTAATATAGTACTGGCCGGGCCGAGTTAATTAGTTTGTAAATCGTCTACTGATATAACCTTTGTCTTTATACAGCTTCCATATAAAATTTGTAGTGTGACGCTAATTAACACGATGAATATTATTATTACTATCAAACACGTCTTAACTAGTTTGTATCCGAATAGTAGAGCGACACCCGCTTCAGTGGCCGCATGGTCTAAGGCGCTACTCTCGCGTTGGGCCAGACCGCCGATGATGGGGAGACCAAAGCTCGAATCACGGTCGGGTGTATTGAAGTTTTTTTCCAAAATGGTTTTCCACTCTTCCTCCAAGCAAATACGGGTACATTTCTTCTTAATATAACCTTCCTAATTCCTAAAACCATTGGCGTAGTTAGTAAATAAGTGTATAACCTGAACGGTTAGTGGGATGCGGTGCTTAAAAATATATTCCATTCACCCTAGGAATTGAATTCTGAAAGGCCTTTTTCCCTACCATAAATCTACTATATAGTAGGATATTGGTAGGAAAAAAGACCTTTCAGAGAGTAATTCCTACCGTGAATGGAGTATATATATAGGGAGCTACAATTGTGTTATCCACACTACAAAATGTTGTGAAAGTTACCCATGCAAGGTATCTATCTCCATGTGAGGCTTGGTGGCGGATTGTGTGTTGAGACGTTCATTTACAAGCCTTCACTTTCTGGTATTTTATTATTATTATTATTATTATTATTATTATTATTATTATTATTATTATTAGCACCGAGTCTTACTACTCGTTCGGGTTATACGCACTTACGCTAATGTTTAATGGTAGGGTGATTGTGAGATGAAATGGAGGACCTACAGTTTAACGTGGGATCCAAACCACGGTGGAGGCCTGGCATTCCTCACATTCACAAGATGTATTGTCAGAGGTGAAGGAAGGGTTTGGTAATCAGATAAAGCTGTGCCGGTACTGAGGATTGAAGCCCGGACCCCCAGCACAGAAGTCCGACACCTTACCCCTAGACCGCCAGATCACCTTCTGGTGTTTTACAGTTGCTGAAAGTCAGTGGAGGGCCACAGCCATCTATACTCGGATCACTGTACTTACTGTACGCTGCACCTCACAAACTTTATCTCGCTTCTTTATCACCAGGATCCGGATATTTATGACATGTCATCTTTTTAATTGGTATCACAGACAATTCTCGTGTGTACATGCATTATGTCCTTGATCTCCTGGTTATGTAAATGTGTATTTTATAAGTATTTTTGGTCATTTTAGTTCATATTTTCTTGGTTTTCATTTTCCCCCCCAAGTAATCCTCTCAATCTAGTGCACCCGGCTGTCTCCTCATTTCAAGCAATCGCCCTCTATTGCACCCGACATTGACAACTCTCAATGGAACATGGGGGTTAGCCGGCTATAAGAGTCCTTGACTCCGGTAAGCCAGTTGGAGACTTCATAGCGAGTCGAAGTCTCAGCCCGAAGAGGGAATCCTTAAAGCTCTTAAAATGGACAGCTGCAGATTACATGGTTTGACATGTGAACACATGAAAGAAGATTTAGTTTTTTTTTTTAACAGTCAGATGAGGTCATTCATTCCCTCTGTGTAGTCGCCTCTTCGTTTCCCTTCCGAAGGGGGAAGATGGAGTATGGGGGAAGGGATGCCCCTAGAATCTCTTTAAAGTGAGAAATTAGACTCCTCCAAAAGTTATTTGAAATTGTTCTCCCTTAGAAATATTTTGAAATTTGAATGCTATTATAAGCTGTTTTAAGTGGCCCTCCTCTAGAAATTATTTGGATTTGGATGCCTCTAGAAGCTATTTAGAGTGTTCCTTCCATAGCGAATTTTTGAAATTTGGATGTCTCTAGAATCTATTTGGAGTTTGACGCAAAACCATCCTTTAGCTCCATATTCGAAAATATCAGAGGGGAGTGAAATTATCTTGAGGGAGAGCGGGAGAATTTATTCCAGGGGGGGCGATCCCCCTTACCCCCCTTCGGTCCCGCTGCCACTTATTTTGAAACGTACCAATGTAGAAAAAAAAAAAGTTAACTTACTACTGTCACCTCCTGGCACCGACTTGTTACCTTGTCTATAACTGGCGTGTTGATGGATTCGGTCATGTCGGTCAGGAATCCAGCCTTGGAGCCGGATAATGTGAGGGTTGAGCTCAGAATATAACACCTCCGAGAACACAAGGCCATCATCGCACTCGTCCGATAAAAGACATCTTTATACATGATTTGTTTTATTAATGGCTCTCGTTCTCACGCGCTATTTCATACAGAGAATTAAATTAATGTCCTTGAAACCAATTTATTTGATTTTTTTTAAAACCAATAATTGAATTTTTCATTATTATTATTATTATTATTATTATTAAAGGCCTTTAAATATTCTCTAAATAATTTGGTTATTTATTCTAATTTGTTTACAAAGTTGGCAACATTTTTGTATATGATTTTCAAAATTAAGTGAGCCCCTCAGATTTATCTGTGCATCTACTTCCAAGAATATTCTAATATTTTATCATCCTATATGTTTTATTCTATTTATTTAAACTAAGGTTAAAAAGCCTGGCTTTTATCATATCCAGTGACGAAGACTGGCAGTTGGCAAGCATTGCGCTCCGGGTGGGGTTTATTTATTGTGTTTATTATTGTCCCTCCCCTTCTTCCCTTTCTCTACATCAGCACTCGTTATATCATCAAGAAGGCCTTGATATATTTGACCTCGACCATCTCTAGCCTCTAGGATACGGCTCTAATCTTGGTATACGGTATCCAACACGTCATGGCACCATGACATCTATGTGACCGAAACCATGTCTAGTATCTGGTATAGAGATTTCAATACGTCATGGCACCTTGATATATATTAATTATATTCATACTGAATTAGTAAGAAGGAGTATAATAAATATTCTCAAAGGAACGCTCAATACCAAACAGATATATTGAAAATCTTAAATCGAGAACTATGAAAAAGGATAGATATAATAATAAAAAAAAAGTAAGTTGAAGATAAAAAATAAAGATAAAAGTTGACGAAGACAACAGGTAATATTTATTATCAAAATTTTTCGGGTTATTCTGACAATTCTATGTATTATCCATGTACTAATTTAATTTCAACTTATGTTTAATGTTTAACCATTATTCTTATTTTGACTCCTTACTGCCTGTATTTCATATAAATGTTGTTAAAGGTCATTCAAGTATTAACCACTTTGTTAATGGCATATTTTAATAATAAATATTCCCTTTGGTCTTCGTCAATTTTCATATTCATTTTTTATTTTCAACTTACTTTCTTTATATTATATCTATCCTTTTTCATAGTTCTTGATTTAAGATTTTCAATATATCTGTTTGGTATTGAGCGTTCCTTTGAGAATATTTACCTTTATATATCTTAACACCACTATGTCTAGCCTCAAAGACAAGCCTACTATACTAATAATAATAATAATAATAATAATAATAATAAAAATAATATAAGGAGTTCAAAACGTTATAGACACCTTGTTATATATATATATATATATAAATAATTGGTACATTTAACACACTAATTAATAAAAACTTATCTGATGTTATGAGAAGAACAATAAAAAGGAAATGCATAAGCATATGCCTAATTAAATTATAGAAAACCACTCTCAGGTACAATACACCAATTCTATTACACGGCAAATTAAATCGAAACGTGGTTTTCTTGATTCTTCATTGACAAAAGCAAAATTATTGTATTGAGCAAAATAGTTTTTTAACTTCAAAATATTTTTTTTACTCCACCCGCTTCAGTGTCCACATGGTCTAAAGCGCTACTCTCACAGTATACTAGACTGCCGATGACGGGGCGATTAAGGTTCAATCTCGTCTGGGTGTACTAAGGGCGGATTTTCCAAAGTGGTTTTTCACCCTCCTTCCACTCAAATACGGGTATACTTCCTATAAATATAACCTTCCTTATCCCTAAAACCATTAGCGTAATTATTACATAAGCGTATAACCCAAACGGTTAGTAGGGCCTAGTACGTGGTGCTAAAAATATCAACTCGGAGGTAAGGTTCCTTGGAGCATTAGCGCTGTTCAATTCGAAATATTGTTTTCTCTAACTAAAAAAAAGTACTTTTAGTAGTAGTTGGTTAAAAAAATAATAATATCAATGGTTATAATACTACCTATTCTGTTGGAAAACAAGACATCACTCCAAAAAAAGTAGTATCCTGCAAAAAAAAATTATTGTTCTAAAAAACAGTACCACCCTGCCAAAAAATAATATAATAGGTGCTTACTTTCCTGCAAAAAAAGCAAACAGTAGGTCTACTGTCCTGCAAAAGAAAAGTACTCTGCAGAAAAACAATACTGTCTTGCAAAATAAAAGTACTATCCTACCAAAAACTATTCTACAAACAAATAGTAAACTGTCCTGCAAAAAAAAGTTTTAACCTACTAAAATAACACTAAGTATGAGCACACTATTTATAGACTATATATATCTTATAGGTTTCTTTATAACCCATAAAGGTCCTTGTATCAAGAGTTCAACTCGTTATTCCACCCTGATATCTGACCTCCATATCTGAAATACAACGCCATGATTGTATTAGCCTTTCATCTGATTGGGTTAACTGGATGGCAAAAGTAGCCTCGGTATCTAAAAAAGAAAATGTACTTTTAAGTTGTTCTATGTTGAGATCATGACCCAAAATAAACGGTATGACACAATCGCACACATTTTCTCATATTGTGTATTATAGCTTCGAAGATAATTTTCGAAAATAGGTTTTTAGTATACTAACCTTAAATATGTTTTCCTCATAAAAACAAACACGCCAGCCTGTTAATCACAATAATCACTCTTTATCTGTTTAATTTTTAAACCTAATTGCTAAAACATTTTTACTAAAACTCAAATTTTCAAAAATAAATATTTTTAAGCCACACTAGCATTATTTGTTAGTTGTAAAAATAAAAACGTATTCTCATTTATCATGAAAAACTATTTCACGATCCTATTTTGAATTCAATCTTCAAGGTTAATTTTGAAAAAAAAATTCTATTATTTATCCTAAGTAAACTAACCTTAAATTAATTTATTTTAGATAAATAAAGGCACATTATTATTATTATTATTATTATTATTATTGATAATGTAAAACTGATATCAATTTTAAGCCAAATCCTTATAGCCCTTTTAAAAATAATTGAAGTTTCAAAACTCATTCATTATTAAACGACCCTTTATCGAATGTTTACCCAAAACCAAGTACATATATTCCATTCACCGTAGGAATTGACTTCTGAAAGGCCTTTTTCCCTTACCATAAATCTACTATATAGTGGGATATTGGTAGGAAAAAAGACCTTTCAGAGAGTAATTCCTACCGTGAATGGAATATATATAGGGTTATTTGTCATGTTAAAATAAACACTCCCGAGATATCCATTTGGAACCAAATTGCTATGACCATTTTTTAAATCTTTCACGCTTTTGAAAAATCAGTCTTGAATTGTCTACTCATAAATGAGTATTTTGCCCTCCTTCCTCCCCCCGCCCCCCCCAAAGTATGCACTGTTATTTGTCATGTCAAATACTCCCAAGATACCCATTTGGAACCAAATTGTTAGAGCTATTTTAAAATATTTCAAGTTTTTTAAAAATCAGTCATCAGCAAACTACCCATAAATGAACTTTTAGGCCAAAAACAAACATACATTGTTATATGTTATACCACCTAATCTTGAGATATACAATTTAAACAAAATTGTTTGAGTCATCTTCGAAACATTTTAAATAAAAAAAAAATATTTTTAGGTAAGCTACCCTTGATTTGAGGGCTATGTTCAAAATCAAAAAATTTCCTGAGATATAGTCCTACAAAATCTAAATATCAAGTTTGAACAAAATCTATCAAACCGTTTTGGATTCGTTACCAGAGACGAACAGATAGACAGACAAGGGGACATACAGAATTGTAAAATCCCCCTTTTCGGGTTCGTGTTAACATAAAACGTAAATTATTATTATTATTAGCACCGCGTCTTACTACCCGTTCGGGTTATACGCACTTACGCTAATGTGTAATGGTAGGGTGATTGTGAGATGAAATGAAGGACCTACATTTTAACGTGGAATCCGAACCATGGTGGAGGCCTGGCATTCCCCACATTCACAAGATGTCTTGTCAGAGGTGAAGGAAGGGTTTGGTAATCAGATAAATCTGTGCCGGGACCGAGGATTGAACCCCGGCCGCCAGCATAGAAGTCTGACACCTTACCCCTATACCGCCAAGTCACCTAAAACGTAAAGATTGATCATAATCTCAAGATAGAATAGATAAATTACTAAAAAAAAAAAATCACTCATGCCACCTTGAAGAACTTGAGAACATTGAAAATGAACATGACGTGATTGGCCACTTGAATATCCGCTCAAAAGGGGGATTGTTCTATTCTAGTATTGGTCAGGGTAATCAAGAGAGACTTCACCATTCGGGATACGAGTGGTTCGGCGTCCAGTATAAGGTGCACGCTGTTTCGAGTGGTTGAAGATAAAACTATTGTGAACAAATCATGTCTGTCGTGTGTGGAGCGATTGTGACGAAGAGTAATTAACACGAGTGTGTCAATCAAGAACGTGGTGATTGCTTTGTGCAACACGTGGCATGCCTCCTCTGAGTCATATTTACGAGGCCAGCCTCCGGTTACGGAAAGTCAAAACATTTTCCCGTAGACAACTTTGAAATAAACTAGAGGGTTGATTTATCCACGGCATGCGCAATTTCTGGCTTCTCACGAGGTCTGTTTTATACTTTTCCTGTTGTTTTTATCTATCTTTAGATTTTTAAAAGCAGGAGGTAATATGATTTGTGTCCATGGCTCTGCCAGGTTATCAAGATATTTTTTTTTCTTCTTGAAACCCCAAATCCAAAAAAGTTGTTTTTGACTATCCGTCTGTCTGTCTGTACCTCCAACTAGAGCCTAAACTATTTTACCGATCGGGCTAACACATGGTATCTAGGGTGTTCACAGGGTTGCCTCGAGGAGTTTTTGGAATTAGATATCTAACCCTCAAATTAAGGGTAGTTTACTGAAGGGCAAAAAGAGTAAAAGTATATTTTCTCAAAATCGGCTCTAACGATTTTGATTAAATTTCATTTCTAAACATTTCTAAATATTACAAACAATATTGCTTCTCTCAATATTTCGGCAAAATGACTTTAAAGGCTCTGGTCTGATACGTAAATTATCTTTTTTTTTATAATATATCCTAAACTATTTGAGATACGAAATTACTTATCGTTACAAATATGTAGGTCTCTTTTTTAATACAAATATTTTATAAGAAACATGTTTTTTATAAAACCAATCACTTTCAAGCTATACGTAAATATTTTTGTTTTTAACTTTTCGAACACAAAAGGCAAAAAAAGGTATTGCGATCGCAAAAGAAAATCTAACCTGAAATGTTGATGGATGTCGACGCCTCAAACCCTAAAAAGTGGTCCTTAAATGACGTTTGTCTGTGTGTCTGTTTAAACTTAAAATTAAGAGTAGTTTAAAAAAGGGCGAAAAGAGAAAAAAATCGATTTTCTCAAAATGGATTAAAATTCGTATCTAGGTGTTGATTAAGATTATAAATAAACTGGCTAATTACATTTTACCATGAACATGAATTTTAGGGTACTTTACATAAGCAGAAACTTCCGTATCTCCACAACTATTTGGCATACTAAATAACTCATCATTGCAAAATTGTAGTACTATTAAAAATAATAAACTTTTATATGAAATATATTTTTATAAATCCAACAGTTTCTGAGATATTGGCAAATATACTAATACAATTTTGTGAGCTTTAGTTGTAAAGAAATACTAGGCCTACTTAAGTTTTAATGCAATATTTCTCCAATGCCATAGAGTAATTAAATATAAGTCTCTAAAAGTTTATGTTGTTTTTCCTTAAACCTCTTAGGAGAAATGTTTATACAACAATGCTCTATATACATTTTAGACTCAGTAGTCTATATTTACATTTTTTATTGGTCAAAATTTATAAATGGGGAATTTAATAGCAATGCGATGGGATGAAGATTTGCAACACCTAATAAAATGTCGAAAATTTTAACCGGAAGTTGAAATTTTAATACGAAGTTGAAATATATTTTTATAAATCCAACAGTTTCTGAGATATTGGCAAATATACTAATACAATTTTGTGAGCTTTAGTTGTAAAGAAATACTAGGCCTACTTAAGTTTTAATGCAATATTTCTCCAATGCCATAGAGTAATTAAATATAAGTCTCTAAAAGTTTATGTTGTTTTTCCTTAAACCTCTTAGGAGAAATGTTTATACAACAATGCTCTATATACATTTTAGACTCAGTAGTCTATATTTACATTTTTTATTGGTCAAAATTTATAAATGGGGAATTTAATAGCAATGCGATGGGATGAAGATTTGCAACACCTAATAAAATGTCGAAAATTTTAACCGGAAGTTGAAATTTTAATACGAAGTTTTGACCTTTGAGGACCTAACATTGATATTATTTATCGGTCCAAACATACAAATGAGGACATTAATTCTTTAAAAACAAAATTATAAAATTTAAAATCAGGACTAAAAAAAGTTTTACATAAGTATAGTGCAATTTATGCTTGGGTTTTCTAGTGTATATTATTTCGTTTCACATTTATTACGAGTTTTGAGTAAATATCTCTATTTTCGAACAATGGAGCGAGAAAGTCCGTGCGGAGATCCGTACCAATTATTTATGAATGTTGGTGTTTAATAATAATTATAAATGTATTTCAGTTTCTTTAGCAGATAGTCTTTTGCCGGCTGTTGACATTGAACTTGTCATGAATATAACAACTCTTTAGTCGCACGTGTCTCGTAATTCTCTTTTTTTCTCCCCGCCCACAAAAGTCGTTTTTTGGATTCTTGTCGCTGAACGAGTTAAGCCATTATTCAACAGGTTTACATATTTATTAGTGCTCCCACTCCATGTTTAGATGAGGCTGGTACCTCAAGTCAATGAAACCTTGGGCGTATTAATATTATTATTCTACTTTCATGCGAGCCCGTGCCCTTAATAACACGTCTGCTGATGTCTGTGATTAAAAGTGTGACTTAAAACTTACACCCCTTTATCTTGACAGTCAGTTTTTATTGTTTTTAAACGCCCAGGTAGCATTTTGTAAACTTTTAAGATGGCTGAAAGTAGATTTTATATATAAAGCCATGTGGTGTCTTTTTGTCTGTCCAGAATTTTTCTTTGAGTTCCCGCTAAGTTGCAAAGCTGAAACTTTGCACACTGATTACTTAAAAGAGCGTGCATCACATTCCATTCAACTCTGTGATACAGTCGGCTCGAAATCATAGATTTATACGAACACTATCGCACGTGGTTCATTTCTGATTAAACATTAATGGAGATAAAGAGTAATAGAAGATAATTTCTTAGATATAAAATTATATTTGGATAAAAACTGCGTTGTAAAGGCCGTTTTTGACCATTTTAGAATGGCTTCACAGATAAGTATTGTGGACAAATCTTTATTCAGTTTCAAAAGGGACATAACTTACTGTAGTTATTAACAAGAATCTTTGTCCTTTTGTCCCCCATCGTCGCCGCGGAAAGTGTTGAGTAATCATTCGAATATGAATGCATTGCATACATTTCTGGCACTTGTTGGTATTTTCTTTTCCCTTTAACTTCCATACCTCGCGCGAGTCGGCAGCAAAGTTGGACCTTCCATGATGAACAAACGCTCTTAGGTGCTGTAATTATCCCCGAAATCATTGAATCTTTTTTTTTTCAAGGGGTACTCAGCACCTCGTTCACGTGGCTAAGGTTATAGATATATATATTAGGCTCATGAAGTATGACATATTTATAAGTAAAAATATGAGTCTTGAAAAAAATAATCCTGATAACCTGTCATAGCTATCGACACAACTCGCCACCTCCTACCTTGAAAAATCTAAAAATTAATATAAAAAAATGGCAGGAAACTTACCTTAGCGTGAAATCCGAAATTGCGTTTGTCAAGAGACATCCAACGTCATCTCTAACACTTTAACTTAATTAATTAGTACGTGTGGGTAAAATCTGAACAGGTACATAGTAAGAGAATGGGCTAGGAAAAAAAAACCTTTCAATAATGATATGTGTAGAAAATCAAACTAAACGCTTCTCACTAATAAATATTTTATTCATTTTGTCAAAAATAAAAATTATAAAAATTAGGGGCATACTGGCCTTGACTCGCTCTCACTTCCATTAAACCGATTACTCGTTGCTGTTTTTATGTCACCAAGCTAGAAAATAAAGTCAATAAATGAATGCAATGATCGAAAAAGGCCAGGAATCACAACGGAAAGACAGTAAATTATATATAAATATATGTGTGTACATACATTTTAATTGTACTAATTGTTAATTGGGAGCTTGAGGAGGAGGCAGAGGTCAGGTAGGGCTCATTTGATGGTCTAAGTGCACATACATGACAAAAGGAATTGACCTGTCGTAATACAGAACACCTAATAATAGAATAATAAAGGCTGTAGAGGGCTTTATAGTGTATTTAGATCTTCCTGAAGCATTGGTACTACAGAATTTATTCATACCAAATCAATTCCATCTAGGCTAGTCAATTCGTTTTCCGCCGTGGTGGATAAGGATAAGTAGTGGAAAATAAAGTTCGTTCACGGTAGGAGTTTACCTCTGAAAGGACGTTTTTCCCTACCAGAAATCTATTATATAGTAGGATATTGGTAAGAAAAAAGACCTTTCAGAGGTAAACTCCTACCGTGAATGAAGTATAGGGAGGGGTGATTTTTCGTAACGTTTTCTGTGTGCCAGGAATAAATTAATGTCTTCTATCTATATTTTACTACCTTAAAATTGGAGTTTGCAATGAAGGAGAAAATGTCCTTCTCCCCCTCTTTATTTTTATTTCCTCCTTTATCTTCTTTTGCTTATACCATTTATTTTCCATCAGTGGACCAGTCATTACTTAAGTAATGCAATGAAAAGTAATCTAAATCTCATCTGTATTCTGGCTGATGCAAACGTGAAATTAAGATGGAAGTGTAGAGGACGTAAGAAAGGGTAACTGTTTTTTTTCAGTTTTTATAGCAAAACTTTTTATGACCGAAATGAATAAAATACCGCTTCATTAGTGATGTAGAGTATAATTTGCTTTACACGGTGATATCAACAGAAATAATTGTTGACTAGCATAGGGGCATTAGATGAGAAACTTTTTAAATGAAGAGAAAAAGTTGTCATTAAATTCCAGGACACTCTTGACAGTTATTCAAGAACTGTTAATATGGCTGCAGGCGAGTCGCGGCCGTACGAGTAGTTTAACTCTAAAGATACAGTTGAATTGCGACCAGGGCTGTTGACCTAACCTAACATAACCTAACCTAACAAATTTTCAAAATTTTGCCAAAACCATTACCCGAGAAGAACTGAGGAAGCTTGGATATTACGAGGAATGTCGATATGAGACGATGATAGTTTCTATCTGAAATTTAAGACAGCATCATATAAAATACACCGCTGATTAGGTAGACGCAACACATACTTCTCTTTCAAGTGAGTGGGCCGCAATTCGTTCGTGTCTCAAAAATCCCGGCCGCAACTCGTTCATGGTTTCAATATTAGTCCTCAACTCACATATATTGATTGATATTACAAACTCTATGTTTCTACTTGAAGAATAATATTTGATTTCTTTTGTCAATTTTTTTTTCTTTATAAATACTGCAAAAAAACTGCCCTTTTCTTGCGTCCCCTACACTCCCACCTCAAGGAGGGGCTGTCTCGGTGAGCTAAAAAAGAGCTACGCAGACGTTCATCTCTAACGCAATACTTAATTCTACAATGGTTTATTTCAAAATATAGTTCACGCCAAAATAAAGTCAAAAGCTGTGGTTTCCAAACTAGGGGGCGTAAAGCACTTCCATGGGGGTCGCGGAATAGTTTGGGAATAACGTTAAAAATAATTTAAAATGCATATATATATATATATATATATATATATATTATTTAAATCACTTTTCCTAAGTAATGAAAATTATTATTTCTTGTAATATTGGCAACACCAGTCAAAATTGTGCATGAACGTGTTTATTTTCAATTTGGCAAGCCTCGGCTTCATCCCCTCCACCTCCCCAATTCTCCTCTTTACCCTCCTCCTAAACTAAAGCGAAGGAGGTCTTGCAACCGAAAAATTACACGCTGGAGCCCTCATAGCATTTTTACACTAATATTATCATCATTAAAAAACGATAGTTAAAAGTATAAAAGCATACAACAAACTTTTAATCTCACATGTTCCTAATTATTAATGCTATTTTATTGTGTGAAAAACAAATAAAGAATATTATAAAATTGTCTCACGTAGCCCGAAATAAATAGCAGAGCGTAGGGGCTCCATGAAGCACAGTTTTAAAAACGTCGCCCTAATTATTAAGTGGAATATTCGAACCCTGACCACCTCGTCACTGATTAACGCCTTGGTCCTCGTGACCACTGATGCGAGCGCTTCACCGTTGGACTATATCTAAAAGAGCATCTTAGTTAATAATTGTGTATCCAATCCAGTGGAGATCAAAGTATGGAGCTATAAATCGTTGTTTACACATTCAATGTGGACGACACGTCTGGCCGACAAGTCTTCACACGCTTTGCCGAGTCGAAGCAGTCGGACGGTTGGTTGGCTCTTGCCAGAACAACAGGAAGCTGGGAGGGAGGCCAAGGTTCCACTACCATTGTTTCAACCTATAACATTCACGAACAAAAAAAAACTGGTTTCATTAGTGTAAATTTATTTACTCCCCCCTTTTGGTATGTAAATGATAATGAGTTCTACCCACACATGATCACGCATCGCTCTGTGGGCAAACCAATGCGCTCGAACCATCTGGACAATTTCGTTAAAGTGTTTCTATTTGTATACTTTACTGATTTTTACTCGTTTTTACCTGCCCAGGTAGTCGAACGGTCTAAGGCGTTAAACTCCAACTGCACGTTGATAATCGTTCATGGGTACGGTCGGTGATCGATTCCCAGTCGGTTGCACCCGTTCAGGTTATACGCTTGGAGTACTAGTCACGCTAATGGGACGGTTGAAGACAGAGGAAGTGTACCCATATTTTGCGTGGAGGAAAAGTGGAAAACCATTTAGGAAAAAACACCCCCAGTTCACCCGAGCGAGATTCGAACCTCAATCTCCCCGTCCTCGGCAGTCTAGCTCAACGCGAAACTAGCGCGTTAGCCAACTACGCCACCGAGGTGGGTTGGATGCAATAGAAAGGTTGATTTTCACTGTGGATTTTAAATATTCTTTCCACGTTAATGCAGGTGCATTTCCATTTGTTTCTCTTTCACCCTCAGTCTACAAAGATGATATGCGCTTCAGTGGTCGAATGGGGTTGGCAGCCCTTCGATTGCGATCGAACTATCGATCTCATGGCACTTTTCAGTCGATTGCGTCAGAAAATTACATCGTCATTAAAAAGTCGATCTTTGAATCTTCTAAACTTATTTAAAACAAAAAACAAAAGTATAATGGAGAAATGACGAGTGATCGCGGGACCTTTGATAAGTTTGTAAATCGATCGTGTCCCAAAAGAGTTTGCCGACCCCTCGTTTAAGGGTACGGTCAGACTGGGCGAGCGACTAAAAAAATAATAGAATGAGAGGTACACAATTTGGAGAGCGTGACCCGAGCGACGCGCTTGAAAGAGAGGACAAAACTTTCCAATTTGACATGATATTTTAATTTTATATAACTATTTATAGGTTTAGCACACTTGCTACTAACGACCTAATTTAATTGGTAGACCATAAGATGTACCCTCGCATTGTGTTTATATAGGTGGTGTAAAATCTAAAAAAATTTGATCTTATATCTTGAATGTAAGACGCGGTGATTATAAAAAAAAGAGAAGAAATTCGAAACCTAAATTTTCCCTTGTCACCGACAAGCCAGACTTGATGACAAATTTCAATTAGTTTAAAAAAAATCACACCTGGACACGGGAATAGAACCCACGACATTCGGCTTGGCGCGCAATGCTCTACCACTGAGTGACCCAGGATTCGTCCCGTGCGGAGGGTCACTATTCACTCATAGTTAATTAAGGCACGAGTCTAAAATGGACGTGTGGAATCATCGGCTACTTTAGCTTAACATTGAATCCACAGACGCTGGTGACTCAAGGTTGGCTTTTGTGTCTTAAGGTGGTATGGAAGGGAACGCGAGAAAAAGCCACTGTTTTTGTAGTTTTTATGGCAAAACCTTTTTTTTTTTTGACCAAATAAATCAAATATTACTCCAGTACAAACATAAAATATAATTTTCTTCACACGATTACCTCAAAATTTCTTGAATATCTGTCAAGGATGTTCCGGAATTTAATGAGAACTTTTTTCGTTTCATGTAAATGTTTGTTAGATAATGTCGTTATGCTCATGAGAAATATTCGTCAACTATTGATATCACCATGTGAAGAAAATGATACTATATGTTTGCACTGAAGTGATATTTGAGTTATTTTATATTAAAAAAAGGTTTTGCCATAAAAACGGCAAAAACACTAACATTTTATCCCGTCTCCTTCTTTCCCAACTTAAACTAAGAGTCAAAAAGTTGATGATTCCACACGTCCATATTAGACTCGAGCCCTATACTATGAGTGAAGAATGACCCCGAGAATTGAACGAATCCTGGATATCTCAGTGGTATAGTATTGGGCGAGAGCTCCGCGTGTCCAGGTGTCGTTTTTCAACTACCTAATTTAAATGTATTGAATTGTCCACCTACAGAAGCCCTATGGCTTCTTTGGTGCTGAATGACAGCTCACAGATGACTTCTGACAGTCAACATTTAGGTATATACCTAAATTTTGACAGTCAGAAGTGACAGCTGCTAAACACATCTGTTTGCAGAGCATTATGGTTCGGCGTAGGGATACATAATTTGGTCTGGTAACTTTTCAAAGCTGTCAGTCAGCACCAAAAAAGCCATGGGGCTACTATACCTACTGACGGATCAGTACTAACATCTATTTCAACCTTGTGTGTATATATGAAGACTAGATGAGCTTGTCGTCTAGTCCGCTTGCCTACCGGTGTAGGGTTTATAGAAGCCGTTAATTTGTGTCGTTAACCCACTCACCAGTAGCAGCCTCCATCGTTGAACTAGTCGCAAGCGGTTGTTTTTTAAGAGCTCTCGTTCGTGGGGGACCCAGAAGTTCCTCTTCATTCACATAAATTGGCTGCAAGTGGACGCGAAGGTTGGTTGGTCGGGCTCTAACCTACGCTCAGCGGCACAGATATCAATGGCCGTTAAAATGAAGAAAAGTACCATCTTTGTAAAACAAAAAAATGAAAAAAAATACCAGAGGTGAACTGATGCGAATATTGATTACTCGTGTTCGGGTAGCTATTAGTGAATCGGTAATTCTTCTTAGTTACCGATTTTAAGGTCAATTAATCGCATTTATTTTATTGGGGTTTGTTTTCGTGGCGTCTCGCTAGCCATTCGGCTTGTACGTGAATTTATACCCAGCCGGGATTAGAACCCCGACCTCTCCGCCATCGGCAAGTCTGACTACAGTAGGATATTGCCAGAAAAAACTTTAAAAAAAATACAAATACATTATTTTGTGGACAACAATGATAGTTATGGGTGACCTGGCGGTCTAGGAGTAAGGTGTCAGACTTCTATGCTGGTGGCCGGGGTTCAATCCTCGGTCCCGGCATAGATTTATCTGATTACCAAAACATTTCCTTCACCTCTGACAATACATCTTGTGAATGTGGGGAATGCCAGCCCTCCACCGTGGTTCGGATCCCACGTTAAACGGTAGGTCCTCCATTTCATCTCACATATCACCCTACCATTACACATTAGCGTAAGTGCGTATAGCCAGAACGGGTAGTAAGACGCGGTGCTAATAATAATAATAATAACAATAATAACAATGATATTTGATAAACTACCCGTTCGGTTTATAGCCTACGCTTCCATACTAATTACGCTAATGGGTTAGGAATTAGGAAAGTTGAATTTAGAGGAAGCGAACCTGAATTTGCGTGGAGAGAGAGAGTGGAAAACCATTTAGGAAAAACCACCCCCAGTTCACCCGACCGAGATTAGAACCTTGAACTCCCCGTCCTCGGCAGTCTAGCGCAACATTGCACTAAACTACACTAACGATTTTATGTATTAGGAAGGCTATATTTATAGGAAGTGCACCCACGTTTACGTAGAGGGAAATCACTTTGAAAACAATTTTGGAAAAAAAACTGCCAGTACACCCGACCGAGATTCGAAGCTCGATCTCCCCTTAATTGGCAGTCTAGTCTACTGCGAGAGTAGCGCTTTAGACCACGCGGACAATGACGTAGGCGGTAGACTATATTGATAATATCAGAAGTAACAGCTGTAGATCACATGACTTGATGACTTAATAGTATTCCGACAATTCGCCTTATTGAACTTATTACGCTTCCAAAGTAAGTAATTTTAATTCATCCAATGTTTTCTTGACTTTTATACAAAAAAAATTAATGTAATTTTAATTTTAAACAAAAAATTCACAAAAAAAACACAGTCTTTCACTCAAATTAGGAGAAAAAATGTGTAGGTGGGATTCTTTCAAACGGAGTGGCAGCAAACATGTTTTATGAATACATCTGTATTCATAATATTTTAAAATTAAATGCTTTAATTATTATTATGATTATTATTAGCACCGCGTCTTACTACCCGTTCGGGTTATACGCTAATGTGTAATGGTAGGGTGATTGTGAGATGAAATGGAGGACCTACAGTTTAACGTGGAATCCGAACCACGGTTTAATTAAGTGCACTCAATTTACCTCGAATGGTATCCGTCTTACCTTGACCGATTACAGTATAGTTTTAAATAATAAGCTGCACCATAGTGTAACCCGTCAAAGGTAAGCTTTCTACCTTTTAGGGTAAACGGAGAGTGCATTAATTGTTATCATAATCTTAATCATCAATCCCACTTTGTACTAGTTATTAATGGTTAATCGTGATTGATAGGCAATTTGAATTAATTGGTGCAAATAATTAAAGCATGCGCAATTACATTCCATATTCGGTAATTGGTTTAATTTAATCGGTACCCTTATATGACTAATATTTTCAAACTAACTTAGCGTAACTTCCCACGTTTATAATTGATGTCCTTAAGACAATTTATGTCTCCTAAATTTAAGCAACATTTTAAATTAATCTCAACATCTAAAATAGCTGCTCTTGACCTAATTAAAGCATCATTAATCATTTCCGTATACAAATATGTTGGTCGTATAGTCAGTCATCATATGCATACGTCATACACCATGTTGAATAGGCTTTTTTGATCTTTTTTCCCCCCCTGTCTTTTAAAACATTACATTCAACCTTGATCCTGTTGGACTGATCAGTTACACTTGAACCGTTCAAAGGAGGTATTTTAAGGTTGAGAGAGGGGAAGTGAATTTATCTAATTCGTGCAAAGTGGGCCTATGTCAAATTGAAATAAATTATCAAAAGGCTATATAGTTTATTATATGCAAAAAATGTATATATATATTATTTTGACAATTTTGACAATTTTGACAATTTATCTTCTCGTGACAGACACCAAGAAGAAAGGCAGTATTTTGATCGTAAAAAAAATAGAATTTGAATTTTTTTGTTAGATGTTGACCCCCTGAAATAAAATAAAAGTGGTTTTCTTAGTAGTAATAATAATAATAATAATAATAATAATAATTATTATTATTATTATTATTATTATTAAGAAAACCACTTTTATTTTACTACCCGTTCGGGTTATACGCACTTACGCTAATGTGTAATGGTAGGGTGATTGTGCGATGAAATGAAGGACCTACAGCTTAACGTGGGATCCGGACCACGGTGGAGGCCTGGCATTCCCCACATTCCATAAAGTATAATTTTATTTTTATTTGGTGACCTGGTGGTCTAGGGGTAAGGTGTCAGACTTCTGTGCTGGCGGCGGGGGTTCAATCCTCGGTCCCGGCACATATTTAGCTGATTACCAAACCCTTCCTTCACCTCTGACAAGACATCTTGTGAATGTGGGGAATGCCAGGCCTCCACCGTGGTTCGGATTCCACGTTAAACTGTAGGTCCTCCATTTCATCTCACAATCACCCTACCATTACACATTAGCGTAAGTGCGTATAACCCGAACGGGTAGTAAGACGTGGTGCTAATAATAATATTTTTACTTTTATGATAACATTGTTACTATGTTATTACTGTCATTTTGTAGGTAGGCATATGGTTAATATATATCAAAAGGGACAGTTTTAGTACACATGACAACGTATGAATACGTGAAAGTAGATCTGGTAGCTTTTCCAGCGGTCGTTGTGAAAATCGAACTGTAGGGCCTACAAATAGTTTACTAACAAAAAAATTATAATTCAAAATTAGCTTGAACGATGATCACTCTTTAAAAAAAGTCCCGGGTGTAAACCTTTCACTGAAACATTCCTTTATTTTATTTCGGGAAAGGTGGTAACCCTAGCTGATTTCAAAGTCCAGATTGGTTGCGAGAGTTAGTAAAGAAGCCAAAGGGGAGGCGAGACTTTTTTGTCATGTTTACCGGCTGGGAGTGTTTCAAGGTCGTACGAAGAGCGTTTGAAAGTCACAAGCAGACCGTGTCTTGCAGTCGCACGGGGGATTATTTCTTATCAACGTGAATTGAATAGTGTAGAATGTCGAGAGTCACTCGTGACAACTAACACGTATTGATTAACCGGCGTTGAAAGGAGACGCCAGTAATTTATTTATTTCAGTTTTTACTTTTTCTCGATACTTCGATAAGAAAGTATCGTGATCATAAAAAAAAAATCGAATTCGAGATTTTGATGAATGTCGACGTTTCATGGCCCCCTGAAACGAACAAAAAAGTTGTTTTCGCAATGCCGTATGTCTGTCTGTACCTTGGGCTAGAGCTGAAACTATTTTACTAATTGGGCTAAAACTTGGTATTCGGGGTTTTCATAAGGACCCCCGAAGGTTTTTGGAATTATATGTTTAACCCTAAATTTAAGGGTCGTTTACTGAAGGGCGAAAAGAAAAATTGATTTTATCGAAATTTGCTCTAACGATTTTGATTAAAATTTTACATCTAGACACTGTTTGTCATTATAAACAAGATGGAAGTTCTCGTGTACTTATAAAAATGACTTTGAGGGTAATTTTCACGAGGGAAATTTCTTCATATTTCCTCCGCAATTATTTGATATACAAAATAACTTACCACAGTAAAGTTTTACTATTATTAAAGATACAAATCTTTTATTTGAAATATAATTTTATAAACCCAATAGTTTTTAAACTATAATCAAATATACTTTCTAATGCAGGTATTTGAAAATGAATTTGATTCAACAGTTTTTGAATAACTGTCATGCTTGTAATGGATTTTGCCAAGAAACGTTTTAAATTAAGAAAGAAAAAAAGTTTTCACCAGATTCAAGGAGGCCCATAACAAATATTCAAAAACTGTTCAATGGTCGAATTGACTCTAGTCGTCACTCTCGTAATATACTGAACTGTCAATGATCTGGTTTTGAATCCCGGTCGGGTTTAATGAGGGTGGTTTTTATTAATGGTTTCCCACTCTCTCTCTCTCTCCACGCAAATTTAAGCACACTTTCACCCAATTAAACCTTTTTTTATTCATAGCACGTATGCGGGAAACCCGAAATGGTACCGAAGACGCTCGAAAAAACAACTTTTTAGAGTACAATGTGTAGAAATTTAAAAACTGAATGCTTATTCTTAAAAAAATATTTTATTTATTCTGTCAAAAAGAAATATTTGTTGTAAAAGCCACAAACATATTGGTCTTAGCTTCGCGTTTACTTCCACTAAACGATATATTTGTGTTTATAGGTAACTGAGACACGCTTGTTACAGTCCAATTTTCATAGAAATGGCCTTTTCAAAAATATAAACATTCTTTTTGTAGCCAAAATTTATAACATTTAACTATTTAATTAGCAGGCCTATTATTTTATAGGTATCGATAATAACTTCCCAAACCTTAACTATGGCTGTAGCGTCTCTGTCTACCGAGTTAAGGAAGTATCCTTGGTTCAGTTCCCGGCATGGCCGAAACATTTATTATTGATGAAATGTTATGTTTCCCCTTTCACAATGATGAATTAATAATAGCCGGGGGCTGGGTGTTGTGTCTGTTCTAGATTTAAGGTAGATAACAAGTCGTGTGCTGATATAATCAGTCGATTCAGACAGTTCAATTTAAATACCTCAAATAAATTAAAATGATAATATCTATTAAAAATGACACAACTTGATGTGTGATTACGTTAAAGTTTGTATATAGTTAATAACGCTTATGAAAAGTTGCTGTAGTAACTTTTTACCAACAACAAGCCTCCGGAGGCGTCTTATGCACCCATACGGTCGATGCTTTCTTATTTAATTTATTATTAAATTTAATACAATTCAACTACTAACGGGTCAACCACTAACTATCATAGCGACTATTGGGGAAACAGGTAACCCTTATGAAAACCTGTGCGTAATTTGGTAGCAGAGCAGGTCTAGTTTTCAACGATGTGTTTAGTAACAAACGCAAACGCGGAAGAGATACAAGTTGTCTTACCTACCTACCGGCGCTAGGAACTCAAAAGTTCATTGCTGATGTGTGTCATCCTGGCCACCCGACTTTTATCCACCCGGTTTTTGAAAACGCCCATCGTTTGTGCTACGTTAGTGCTGGTTAGTGCCCGATTTTCGTCGTTAGTGCTGTAAATTGTGCTGTAAATTTACAGCACTAACGACGAAAATCGAGCACTAACCAGCACTAACGTAGCACAAACGATGGGCGTTTTCAAAACCCGGGTGGCTAAAAGTCGGGTGGCCAGGACGACACACATTCATTGCTGCACTTATAGTATGGGGCTTAAAGGCATGTATGGACCTTGCAATTTATGATAAAAACAAGCCACTTTGTACAGTTGATGATTGGACCCCCCTTACTGCCCCCCCCGCCCCCCCACCGCCGTCCGAAGGATTTTAAGAACGGTGCCCCTCACTGCCTTCATTGGAGTGCTAGTATCCCTTTAATAAGAAGGAACGATTGTTTTTTCATCTTTTCTTCTTGTACAGGGAGATACACAACCGATTAAGCCAAATTGTCAAACCTTATAAAAAAAACTCAATGGACCTGATCAGAAATTACTTTATTCAAATTCTTCAGGGTATTAATTTTATCAATAATCCATTTCGAGCGTTGTTTTTTCTCGCTGCGATCGATTTATTTTGTTTGTGTGCACACGTGCTATTCAGAATTCTTATGTGGGCGTGACGCGGCTTGTATGCAGATGATATTGGAGCCAAGAGTCCAAGTTTACGATGGAACTATCTCTCTTTGTCTAACGAACCAAACCTGGGCTATTACTTGGCGTGACCCTGGTGATTATTTTTACATTTTATTTCCTGGCTTAGCTTTACTACTCGAGTTGGGCATACACACTCACATCTGATGAGAGTGATAATTTATTGTGACCGTGCTGGTGGCTAAGTGGCCAGAGAGGTCCATCCAATAGTCTATGGGTACCTTGTCTGGGTCGATTCCATATCGTGTCGACGAAAATAATCCACCATTTGTATGCGGTTTCGTATAATTATCCTACTGGTCTCTAAGGGTGTGTTCAATCCATTTATTATAGGAAGAACCTTATCTGACGGCTAATGAAGTAACTAGATCTACTTTCACGTATCCATACGTCAGGGTCATGTCATCTGCAGCTGTTACTTTTGATATATATATTAGAGTCGAACGCGGTGGTCTTGGGGTAAAGTGCTCACCTCAGGATCCGATGTTCGTGAGTTCAAACCTGTCCGGGGTCGACAGATTTTTCTTTAGCGATAAAAGTCCGTAGCACAACTTCCTTCGGAGGGGATATAAATCCGTCGATCCCATGTCGATTGTGACATGTAAAAGAACCCTGGAAGGTATGGGAGAATACCTTTACTGGCAAAATTGGTAGGCCTTTTCTCTTTCGCTCATAGAAATTATCTTGTTCGTGTAATCAGTCGGTTCAGAAAGTGTACGTTAAATACCTCGAATAAATCAATGAAATATAAATATACCTCACCTACGGTAAGAGTGTAGTTAAGTTACAGCTATCCAAAACTATAAGATCTCCTCTCATGTATCCATTCGTCAAACTATGTATGATCTGCAAGACCATACATAATAATATGTCGATTTGTTGTCGCTTTAGGCAATCAAAACTTTCACAAGTAACCATTTGTTTTTAATTATGTTTTTTTTTAACCGTGTTTACATCTTCTGCTAGCTGTCAGTTACCCCCACACCAATGGCAAGTGGACGCTATCTATAAAATGACACTAATAATACAGTAAAATGTGATTATTGTTGACCGCATATAAATATGATTGTATTTTCCTTAAGTTTAGGCATGCCACTTTTTAACTATGGTGAACATTTATTTTTGTTAAATAGTTTTTTTTAGCGCCTCGTCTTATTCCACGTTCAGGTTTTACACTAATTATGCTAATGGTTTAAGGGGATGAGGAAAGTTATATGTAGATGAAGTGTACCCGAATTTTCATCGAGAGAAAGTGGAAAACTATTTTGGAAAACCCACCCTCAATACACCCAACCGAGATTCGAACCACGATCTCCCCTCCATCGGTAGTTTGGTCTACTGCAAGAGTAGCGCCTTAGACCATGCGGTCACCGAAGCGGGTTGTTGCCACGCTCTCTGAAACGAGTGCATCCATAATAAAACATGCATTGTAGGGAATCTTTAAATAATAATTTAATGGATGTTTAAAGCAATTTTAACATATTTATTGACGTTTTAAGATTTGCTTGTCAAGACTTCAATAAATATGTCCGACATGTTTATAGAATTACGACCAATAACTTGATTGTAAAAAGTCATCATCATCGTTTGGTTTTAGAATTATTGACGGGTTACTCCCTTCCTCTCCCCTCTTGAGAACAAAGGTTTTCTATCAATAATAATAAAATATTTAAAAAACAACTTCAAAGTAGTTAAGCACGACTCGCCACCATATGTTAGTTTATAAATCACGTGTTCATATGGTAGAAGTTATATGTTTAGACAACGCACGTTAATGCCTCAATTTAAAAACGATATAAATAATAGCCTACGATACTGGGCACCGGTGGACACGTGGACAATGACGTCAGCTTAGTATTGTCTAGATTGCCGATGATGGGGAGTTCGAGTTTCAAACCTTGGTTGCTATACTGAGGGGTATGGTATTTCCACTCGTAATTTATCATTGTGGTTTTTCTCTCTCCTCTTTACGTTAATGTTGGTGCATTTTTCTCTCAAATTAGCTAATCGAATTGTATCTCTTAGTTACTAAAGTTTGCCACTGGTTCTTACTACCCGTGTGGGCTATACGCATCTATATGTACTAATTATGAGAGTGTGTTAGGTGTGAGGGAAGTTGAATTTAAAGGAAGCGTACCCGAATTTTCGAGGGAAAAAATCACCCTCAGTTCACTCAACCGGTATTCGAACCCCTCCCTGTCGTCGGCTTCCAGTATACTGCGAGAGTGACGCCTTAGGGCTTAGACTTGACGACCACCGAAGCGAGTTCTTAGTTAATAACCTTCGCTTTGGGCGTGCTTATTAAAAATACATTATGTTGCCATCTAGGATTTTTTTTCCTCTGTAACAAGGCCATTACTTGTCTTAAGAGATCTGAGAATTTGTAAAACGCATTGTATTTATTATTTGTATGAAACAGATTTCAAAAGCATGGACCTCATTAAATTGAATATTTGTTAATCATTAAGTACACTACTAATTTAAAAGTAAAGGTTAATATCAGTGAACTTATGCATTATTCACGAGGTTTGAGGATAAAAATCCACACTGCAGGGGAAAAAAACACCTGAAATGTAACCGATTGAAACCGACCTTCCTAGTCGAATTCGGGTATGTTGGCCACTTAGCTGTTCATCTAAAGATCCTTAGAAATGGGAAAGTATGAATTTGGACATAGTTTTTTTTCAATAACATGTTCAAGTTATTCAACGTATTCAAAGATTATTGGACAATATTACTGAAATAATAGCCACAATACCAAAATGTCATCAAGTTATGAACATTTTGTTTTGACATTTCTGTTGTGAAATAACATCCTGAGTCGGTCGGTGGTGTTTCATGAATATTAAAAGGTTCATGGCCATAATTTATTTTTTCATGACCTAATCAACTACACACTGTGGTGTGTACGAGCTATGTTGAGACCATGTGTGTGTACAGTGGTGCACCTAGAATCTTACTTCGGGGGAGAAACATTCAACCAATACTATATCCAGAATAAATATATATATATATATATATAGAGAGAGAGAGGGTGTTTTTTTTGTTGAGGGTGGCACTTCCCCCTAACCACTATAGACCAAGAAAATGTATGAATATAAAATGCATTTAGAAGCTACTTGGGATTGTTTTATAGTAATTAAGGACATCGATATAAATAATATAATTGGCTTTGCATACAATTTATCGAAGCTATTATTATTCGTGTTAGTTTTTTTCCCCCCAATTGGTAATTTTGTGTCTAAAACGGTAAACCTTTTAATCTTAGGATTAAGTCATGTGCCCGTTCTTAAAATGTAGACTTAACATTCATCACACCACATTTATCTTCAGTGGTAAGTATTTTAGTTCTAGCTCTACTCCGTGTAATTTACATTTTAATTAAAATTATTTACCGTCTTGGGGGGTGGCAAATGCTCCGTTTACCCCCGAGTGCGCCACTATATGTATGAATCACACCCCAATATCCATGTGTCAATGTACGGAACATTTCCCATCTCGCATCTCTGCACGGCAGTAACTCCCTGTTAGGGTCTAATGAACTTCTTTTACCTTCATGTATTCATAAGCCAAGCAATGTGCGTGAACTATGAATGATGAAACTTGTCCAAGGTCGATTCATCGTATGGGTTAAGAAGCAGTAGCGGATTTAGGTTTGAGGACGCCCTAGGCCCGAGACGATATGGCGCCCTTTTTTTTGTAACAGTATGTATATATATATATATATATATATAAACATATATATACATATATGTGTGTGTGTATAAAATAATGAAAATAATAACAATAATAATAATAAATCTAATTCAGGTATAAATTAAACATAAATAAACTTTAAAATTTGGTCTTACAGTTTACAGAAAACCCAATCGATTTTTAATTTTAGTCATCTTAAAAATTTGCCGCCCTAGGCCCGGGCCTCACGGGCCTAAGCCTAAATCCGCTACTGTTAAGAAGATTGAAAACTAGTTTTTACCTAAAAACATCAGGCTATGTCGGTATCTCCTACAAGCGGAAAGATGTATCAGTTTGGCCTGGTCCGATCTAGTGTGTCGTGAAATCGGGTTTGGAATGTAGCATACGCATCCCTAAACATATTCAGGATAATCAAGGCGCGTAGACTAGGGTGGGGTCTTGTGACGCGTATGGCTGATTGCAGGTGTATACACAAAGATTTAGTTGGGAATCCTGAAGATACAAGACTCCTTGGTAGGTCAAGACGTCGATGGGAGGAAATGTTAAAATAAATTTGAAAGAAGTAGAGAGGGTGTCAGTTTAAGGGCAGGATGGAAGTGTTTCGGGATAGGGCTGAATAAATTGTAAGCTTATACTCTGGCGGCCTTGAACGTTTGAGTTCCTTAAGGCCAGGGAGCTAGTTTGTTAGTGTTACTTTTCTCTCTTTTTATGTTTAGTTTGATTTGATTATGCTCACGGTAATAATAATAATATTGCGCGTCTGGGCTACATCTTTTATAGTCCAGTAGTGGAAAGATTAGCTAGTACTAATGTAACATTGCCCTGGGGACGCTTTGCCTTTGATCCAATATAGCCTATTGCTCTCCACTACACGATTATCCAGCTTCAAGCTTAAACTTATATCCTCTCAACTTATCTGATACGAGCTGCAGAGTCACGCCACCACAGTGTAATGTTGTTGTTTTCGTCCGGCATGTGTATGTGTGTGTGTGCGTGTGCGCGCGCGGCGGCCATCTTGAATCCCCTTCATGTATGATGACCTTGAATCGATCAGACTCCTCGGCTCGGCAGTAGGCCTAAACGAACAGGTTTTAAAAAAGGCTAAAGTATTTTTATAGTTTGTTATTTATTTGTTTATGTTATTTGCACGTGGCAATGCTTTTTTTTATATTTATTTTTAACCTCTTTTGGTGTGTGTTCGTTTCAATACTCATGCGATAGCACAATATTTGCTGTGGGATCGCTTATCGTACTTTTTTTAATATTATTTTTATTGGGACTTCAGCTTGTACAGTAGATAAGATTGTTTTATCTGAGTTTGAGAAAAAGCAGTAGTATTAATCATTCCCTTGCATTAATCATTCCCATGGAACTAGTTTGATAACTTTAAAGAATTATTATTATTTATAATTATATGTTTGTCTAATTTTGTTTACATTTTTATATTAATACATTATATCAACTTAATTTCTCTTAAAAATTATAATCTTCATTTACTTCTTTGTCTTACTCATACCATATTTCAATGCAACAGTTATAATCTCTTTTATCAAGGGAATGCCAGGTCTCCACCGTGGTTCGGATTCCACGTTAAACTGTAGGTCCTTCATTTTCATCTCACAATCACCCTATCATTACACATTAGCGTAAGTGCGTACAACCCGAACGGGTAGTAAGACGTGGTGCTAATAATATATATAATATATATCTTTTATCAAAGTTATAAAATGTTTAAAAAATGAATGATCGTTTGTTATAGTTGCACGCTTACTAGTATACTAAAATCATCCCGTTGTACACCCTACACATTCACTTGAAACCAAATTGTTCGTCTATGGATCAAGTTGAAAACTTGCGCAAGGTGTTTTTAACGCTTCAGCAGAATTTATTTATGTTCGTAGGCCTTATTATAGATTCAATAACACATAAATATGATCTACAACCTCTTTCAAAAATTCCCGGAACAATTCAATTTTCGATGAACTCACGATTTATTTTAAAATTAACATAAATAGGCAAATTTTAATACGTTAACACATTTTATTTTCACCCACTAAACTGTTTTTTTAATACATATTTGATTATGTAATCATTATGTTAAATAGTCCCTTCATATGTTCAAGGAATAATTAGTATTGCCATGAGAATGTGACTCAAGTCCGTGTGAAAATTTTAATTTATTCATTCTTATTTAATTGTGTAGATTTTTGTAAGAATGCGTTTGGACGTGTGTAAATTTTTTTTAGCAAATTTCTCCCACATTAAAATTAATCCTGGTGATGTCTCGTCAGAATTTTAATAAATACTCTCCAAGACTTAAATAGCCAAAGCTATTATTTATACTTTTTTAGTTAGGACTACTCCATCTAGATATCATATTCTGAAAATTGGAAAAATGACACTTGGACACGGGAATCGGATGTCCCGGGTTCGATTTCCGTGTCCAGGTGTCAATTTTCAGGATAGAATATTCTCAAGCTAAAATGAAGATATTAAAGAGAAATCAAATAATTTGTGCTCAGATGTTGTTACATAGAGACCTATCCAAATAAATGACGTGAAAAAAATCGCTAAGAAATAGCCCCTCTACACAATAATTCTATTCTATATGAGACAATTTTATTATTTAGAACATAGTTCCCCAAATTGTGGTAAGTATACCCCTAGGTGTACGCGAAGTGATTTCATGAGGTACACAGCATACAACTAAGTTATTTTTTTTATCATGAAATATTTTTTATGACTAAGTTTGATAGACAAATTAACGCTTATTTTGGTGTGTTGCTATGGACTTTAAAAAAAATATTTTATACTATCATGGGTTTGTTTATCTTAACGCTAAAACATGACTAAAATTTGGAAAAACCTTTTAATAATATATTATTATTATTATTATTATTATTATTATTATTATTATTANAATTATTATTTTTAGCACCTCGTCTTACTACCCGTTCGGGTTATACGCACTTACGCTAATGTGTAATGGTAGGGTGATTGTGAGATGAAATGGAGGACCTACAGTTTAACGTGGGATCCGAACCACGGTGGAGGCCTGGCATTCCCCACATTCACAAGATGTCTTGTCAGAGGTGAAGTAAGGGTTTGGTAATCAGATAAATCTGTGCCGGGACCGAGGATTGAACCCCGGCCGTCCGCACCGCACAGAAGTCTGACACCTTACCCCTAGACCGCCAGGTCACCGTTTAATAATATAGTTAGCAGGTATTTGGTTCCTTTTTTATTTTCTGAAGAGCTGGAAGGGATGCGTTGGTTAGAGCAGTGGTATTCAACCTGGCATATATGAAGAAGACCTCTTAGGGAGTACGTAATATTTGAATATATTATTTTCCGGAAAGATATTTTCTCATACCTTCCAGTGTGCCACAATCGGCATGGGACCGACGGCTCTACTTCCCCTCCGAAGGAAGCTGTGCTACGGATTAATTTATTATTTAATACATCATTTTGTATGTAATTTATTTTTAGATGTGCGTATAACCCGAACGGGTAGTAAGACGCGGTGATAATAATAATAATAATATTATTTTTAGATGTAGACTATAGAATAGGTATAACTTGAATTATACACCAACATCTGTAGGGGTACAAAGCTGAATAGACATTATATTTGGGGGTATGCGAACAAAAAAGGTTGAATGGTACTGGCCTTTAGACTATGGCCTTGAAAGGGGTACGCGACTGGTAAAAGCTTGCGAACCATTGTTCTAGAAGATAACATGTCCTTAATTTGTGTCATTTCTCAACAAATTATATTCAAATGAATATTTCATCAACAACATTTATCCATACAAAAAGCTAATTCCATTGTAATGTGTGTAAACGCAAGTACTCCATAATTATTACTTGTATACTCAGCAGCATAAATGTTTCTGATGGTTCTAAGAAAATGACAATGTCACACGTCCATCACAGACTACGCCTTAATATATGAGTAATGTATGATCCTCAGAACGGGAAGAACTTGTATATCTCACTAGAAGAGCATTGATGCGTTAATTCAAAGCCTGTGATCGATTCCCGTACCTAGGTGTCAATTTACAACTTTATATTTTAATTAATATCTGTGAAAGGCAGTTACTCTTATCCAGTGTTAGTTTTAAATGAATTGATTCCTTAACCTAAAATAATAGGACCAGTCTGACTTATTTTAGGGATATACACTATTCGCCTGGAGAGAGGAGAGAGGAACACCCATGCTCGGTGAATCCAACTTATCTGAATAAAGTTTGATCATTTCTAAACCCTGATGGTAAGCGTCTCCTTGTGTTGAGGTAGGTTAAGTCGTGCATCGTGTAGCCCTGTGTTCAAGATCACACTATATGTGTCACAGGTAATGAGTGCTTGTGAGGTCACGAGTATCAGGTACGGGATATCATCCACGTCGTGACGCTAGTGGTGTCTCTTATACCGCCCACTCTCTCTCTCTCTCTCTCTCTCTCTCTCACTTCTGTTGAATTGATGAATTTAGGTGTCGCTCTGCGCCGCACCATCATTTACAAACACGACCATGAAACAACTTGGATAACGTCCTCATAGCTGAATGAGCAAAAGGCTGATTACAGGTCTAGAACTTAGAGAATCAGCCTTTGATGCTCACTCAATCCTCACTCTATCCTCCTAGCCTCTGACGATGTAGAACACAACCAATCTTCCTCACTCAATCTTCCTAGCTTCTGACGATGTAGAACACAACCAATCTTCCTCACTCAATCCTCCTAGCCTCTGACGATATAGAACACAACCAATCTTCCTCACTCAATCCTCCTAGCCTCTGACGAGGTAGAACACAACCAATCTTCCTCTCTCAATCCTCCTAGCCTCTGACGATGTAGAACACAACCAATCTTCCTCACTCAATCCTCCTATGCCTCTGACGATGTAGAACACAACCAATGTTTCTCACTCAATCCTCCTGGCCTCTGACGATATGGAATACAACCAGTGCTCTTCATTCAATCCTACAAGCTTTTGATGATGTAGAACACAACCAATGTTTCTCAGTCAATCCTCCTGGCCTCTGACGATGTAGAACACAACCAATGTTTCTCACTCAATCCTCCTAGCCTCTGACGATATGGAATACAACCAGTGCTCTTCATTCAATCCTACGAGCTTTTGATGATGTAGAACACAACCAATGTTTCTCACTCAATCCTCCTAGCCTCTGACGATATGGAATACAACCAGTGCTCTTCATTCAATCCTACGAGCTTTTGATGATGTAGAACACAACCAATGTTTCTCAGTCAATCCTACGAGCTTTTGATCATGTATAATGCAACCAATGTTTCTCAGTCAATTATCCTGGCCTGTGACGATATGGAATACAACCAGTGCTCTTCATTCAATCCTACGAGCTTTTGATGATGTAGAACACAACCAATGTTTCTCAGTCAATCCTACGAGCTTTTGATGATGTATAATGCAACCAATGTTTCTCACTCAATTCTACGGGCCTCTGAGTAGCTTTTATTTTAACAGATAAGCCACAAAAATAGCTATTTTGTGGAATGTAAGCATCAAGCTGCAATAACCCCCGCACCTGCCAACTTATTGCGACTATATATCTGTCCATTGCTGTGTTACTCCCCGGTTACCGCTGATAGCACGTGTACAAGACAGATGGAAACAGGACGGTTTCAAATATTTGGCGGACTCTTACGTTTCTATTTCTGACCTAGTTTGGAACACACACAAACCTGTTCTGTTGGGTGACCGGAAAAAAGCTCAAACGATAAAAGCGCACAGAAAGAACCCCACGGGAAAAAAGCTCGCATGAAAAAATGCCCACAAAGAAAATGCCCACACGGAAAAATGCGCACAAGAATAAATACCCACACGAAAAATTGCTCACAAGGAAAAATGCGCACAAGGATAAATGCCCACATGAAAAATGCTCACACGAAAATTACCCACACGAAAAATTGCTCACATGAAAAATGTTCACATGGAAAAATGCCCACGCGAAAATAATTATAAATAAAGGTTAATTTTTAACGGAATGCAAGTTTGATTGGTGTTTTACATTACTAACTTTTTAGTTTCCACTTGTGAAGTGCGCGTTTGATTTATTCTTGTGCATTCATAGAGTTTGCACTAACTTTTTTTTTTTGTGTGGTTAATTTAAAGTAATTGTATTGAATTGTTAGTGTCATTTTATGGATACTTTTTTGACACATATTAGGTCATCAAAATCCTGGCCCTGGTACAACAGCCTAACCAATGTTTACAACAAGTGCTTGGGTTCAAATAAAATACAAAAATATATAAAAATAATGTTATATTTAATGCTCATTATACATTTAAGTTTGATCTACATGCTGGTTTTGTTTAATAAGTAAGCTACTTATTACATAAAATAAAGATTATTACTATAAAAAAATTAAACTGGAAGTTGACATTTTAATACGAAATGTTGACCTTTAGGGACCCAATATCAATATTTTTACTTTCTCGCTACCTTACTTTTTGTAACCAGTCGCCACTATCATCATCTGTTGTAATAATCAGCCTCACGTTTTACACCAGTTTTGTACCTAGTCGTCCATGTTCATCAATTTTGCCTTCTCGGATTCTTCTTACGGTGACGTCCACGGCAGTCAGTTGTTTCGGTAGAGCATCTCGGGGTTATATAGATAATGGTGGGGGTAGAGGGACACAGCCGATAAAATATACTATTTAGCGACTTTGAAATTTAAAGTTTTATTTTAACAAATCATTTACATTTTAGTACCAAGGATATTTAATTTAGAAACACGAACTAATTATGACATGACTAAAGATAATTATTTAGCCACATAGTCTACCTCTACTTTCTCCCATCTCGAGACTATCTCTACCCGTTATGATAAGTGAATAGTGAGTACCAGTCTTTACTCTTTGCGTGCTAACCGGCCAGTGCCGCGTCTGACGCTTTCCTTCCAGATAAGGTCCAAAAACAGACGCTCAACCAGAAGCACTGATTGGCCAGGAGTCCGCGCCAAAACCTCCCCCTCCCCTGAAAGACTAAACGTGTAAGAAACAGGTGCATCTCACAGCTTCGGGGTTCAGCTATTAATACATTGCACGATACTTAAAATGAAAAGTAAAAGTAATAAATTTGGATGACTCTAATATTCCAAAAAAGACTTTAAATAATGAAAAACTATTAGATTAAAAATTTAAAGGCCTGAAAATGAAGTTAATGAATTGAAATTTAAAACATATATTGCTTACAACTTTGGTTATGATTTACATAACTTATAATTACCATAAAACCCCACACTCTTATAATTAACCATTTGATAGTAATAAAGAGAATTAAATTAGGCCTAGATGAATGGAAAAGAACAATGTATTTATCAGTTTAGTATTCTCAGTATCTTTAGTGTATTAATATGTAAACTAAAGGAAAAACTAATATAATTTTATAAATGAAAAGGTTGAGAGCTAAGGGCCTAAAACCCTGACCACTTTACAAGGTAGAGCAAGTATTGTGATCATAAAAAAAATCGAACTCAAGATTTTGATGAATGTCGACGTTTCACGATCCTCCAAATCCGAAAAACCTGTTTTCGCTATGCCGTCTGTCTGTCTGTCTGTCAGTCTGTACCTCGGGCGAGAGCCTAAACTATTTTACCGATTGGGTTAAGATTCGGTATCTAGGGTTTTCATACGATTACCCCGAGGAAATTTTGGAATTGGATATCCAACCCTAAAATTAATGGTAGTTTCCTTAATGGTGGAAAGAGAAAAAAATCAATTTTTATCACAATTGGCTTTAACGATTTTGATTAAATTTCATTTCTAAACTTTGATCAATATTACAAACTAAATGGATAGCCTAAATGTTTCGTCAAAATGACTTTAAGGATTCCGGTCTGATGCATAAATTCTAATTGAGAAAAATTCTATTTTTTCAGAATTGGCTATAACGATTTTGATTAAAGTTCGCACCTAGGCGTTGATTAAGATTATAAACAAAATTGATTTTTTTCATTTTCCCATGAATATTACTTTTAGGGTTCTTTATAAAAGCAAAAATGTTTTATATCTCCGTAACTATTTGAGATATTAAATAACTTATCATTGTACAATTTAAGTATTATTAAAAGTAAAAAACTTTTCTTTGAAATATATTTTTATAAAACCATTAGTTTCTGATCTATTGGCAAATATATCAATATAATTTTGTGAGCTCTAGTTGTGAAGAGATACTTAAGTTCAAATTCAATAATCCTCTAATGCCATAGAGTAATCTAATAAGTAGTCTCTCAAGAAGTTGATGTTTTCCCTTTAACCTCTTAGGGCAGTGTCCCCAACCCTATGCCCGCGAGCGCCATGGCGCCCGCCGGGCCTTTTGCGTCTGCCCGCCACTTTTTTGACCACAGCAGAAATGTTCTTGACTAATAATTTTAATCTGTCACTTTTCCAACAGTAATCAAGCATGTGCTTATCTCTAGGTATGCTGTTCTCAAGAAGTTGGTGATTGAAAGCCCCGGTCTTTCCAATCTCTACAACACCCCCCC